>BPLR01020282.1:0-219408 GCA_021605095.1 Caerostris extrusa | reverse complement strand
TTTGCATATAATTTTTTAATTATTAATCATCATTAGATAGCATAGATGCGAATAGCTTTTAATCAACAGCAGATTCAATATTTTCAAGACTTTTGAAACAAAAATTAAATATGTTCGTGATTAATAAATCTAATATAACTAGCATCTGGTAAAAGAAAGTCGAAATTTCTAAGACTTCGGATGTATATTTTTGATTCAAATTCATCATTATTAACGACGACAAAGGATTTCTAAATGCGAGGATTTTAATATAAATTAAAATGACAGCATCCTTTTTCCCCCATTAAAATGGAAAATATATATACACATTATTTACATTCGTACTCGTTTACCTTCTTATCAATGGCAATTATTATTGTGTTCGATAATACATTCCCTGGACATACCATCACCAACCCTGGAGCTTTCTAGAACGAAAGGGATCAATATGAATGCAGAAAATCTTGTAAAAATTGTTGTCGAATGTAAACGATATCCATGTAAACGATATATGTAAACGATATCTTTCTAATGTAAACGACTTATTTTCCATTTTATTTGGGAGAAAATGATGCTGTCCTTTTAATTTTAATATTAAAACTAATAGAATTAATAATCTTTTAAGATTTCGGGTGTGTATCTTTTGATTCAAATTCATCATTATTAGTGATGACAAAAAAAAAATAAATTGATTTCTAAATGCGAGGGTTTTAATATTAAGTTTAAAATGACAACATCCTTTTCTCCTATTAAAATCGAAAATAAGAATACACATCGTTCATATTCGTCCTCTTTTACCTTCTTAATCAATGACAAGTATTATTGTGTTCGATAATACATTCCCTGGAAATACCCTCACCAACCCTAGAGCTAGAACGAAAGGGGTCCAAAATGAATGCAAGAGATAACCTTGTAAATATCGTTGTCGAATGTAAATGATATGCATACATATTTTTCCATTTTAATGGGGAGAAAAAGGATGCTGTCATTTTAATTTTAATATTAAAACTAATAAAATTAATAATCTTTTTTAAGATTTCGGGTGTATTGATTTGATAGATTCAAAATCTTTTGATTCAAAATTCATCATTATTAAAGATGACAAAAAAAATTCTAAATGGGAGGGGTTTATTATTAAAATTCAAATAACAGCCCCTTTTTAAATTCCTTCTTTTAGCTCACACTCACCCTATATATATCTTGTTCAAATTTTCAATCGTTCATAAAATACTTTTTATTCATCCACTCAAGTTCAAATACTTTTTTGAACTTGTAGTGGATGAAACTTGATGTTTTAATACAGTTTTTCAAATATTAATTCAGTAATTAAATTTAATTAATTAATTTTAGTTTTTTTTTAGATTTAAGTTGCATATATCTACCAATAGATGACCCCAGATAAACTTAAAAAAATGAATGAAAATTATTTGTAAAGGACTTTCTGCAATATAGTGAAAAAAAAGTAGGAATTGACTTTAATTTTTTTTATATTACTTGTTATTAAGGAGGACATTACAAAAATTTTAAATAGAAGACGTATAAATTTATAAATTTTAAATTTTTGTGAGCATCTAAATATAAAAGTTTGAAAGTAGGAATTGACTTAAAAAAATTTTTTTTTTATTACTTGTTTCCCACTAAAATCGAAAATAAATATTCGCATTGTTTACATCCTTTGTCGTTTTTCTTCTTAATTGATGACAATTATTATCAAATTCGATAATGCCATTGAGCATAACATTGCATTACACTCGCCAAGACTGGAGCTAGAACGAAAAAGAGGTCCAAAGTGAATGCAAGAAATAATAATCTTGTAAAACTCGTTGTCGAATGCAAACGAAGTCCATACTAATTTTTTTCATTTTAATGGGGTAAAATGATGCTGCCATTTTAATTTTAATATTAAAACTAATAAAATGAATAATCTTTTTGAGAGTTCGGATGTGTATCTTTGATTCAAAATTCGTCATTATTAACGATGATAAAAAAAAATAGGTTTCCAAATGCGAGATCGAGTATAATAGTAATTGTCATTGATTAAGAAGGAAAACTAGAACAAATATAAACTATGTGCATACTTATTTTCCATTTTAATGGAAGAAAATGATGTTGTCCTTTTAATTTTAACATTAAAACTAATAAAACTAATAATCTGTTTGATATTTCGATTGTGTATCTTTGATTCAAAATTCATCATTATTAACGATAAAAAATGATTTCTAAATGCAATGGTTTTATTATTAAAATTAAAATAGCAGCATCCTTTTTTTCTCATAACAGCATCCTTTTACCATCCCCAACCCAATACCACTAGAACGAAGGGGTCAAAATTAAAAATAATAATCTTGTAAAAATCGTTGTCGAATGTATGTCCATACTCGGGAAAAATGATATTTTATTTTAATATTAAAACTAATTAAACAAATATTTCTTTTGAGATTCTGATGCTATCTTTGATTCCATCATTATTAACAATGACAAAAAAAAAAAAAAAAAAGATTTCTAAATGCGATTTTAATATAAATTAAAATGAAAACATCCTTTTCTCCCAATTAAAAAATTATTGTTCTTGTTTTCATTCTTAATCAATGATATTATAATACATTCCCTGTAAATACTGTTACCAATTCTGATGCTAGAACGAAAGGGATCCAAAATGAATGCCAGAGATAATCTTGTAAAAATCGTTGTCGAATGTGAACGATGTCCATACTTATTTTCCATTTTAATGGGAGAAAATGATACTGCCCTTTAATTTTAATATTAAAAGATTAAACAACGTAAAATTAATAATCTGTCTTTAGGTTTCGGATATACTGATTTGATTTGATTCAAAATCTTTGATTCAGCATTATTAAAGATGACAAAAATATTTCTAAATGTGAGGGTCTTAATATTAAAATTCAAATAACAGCATTCTTTTTCCCATTAAAATAGAAAATAAGTATATCCATCGTTTACATTAGTTCTCGTTTACATTCTTAACCAATGACAATTATTATCAAATTCGATAATACTATTGGAAGTAACATTTCCTGGAAATACCACAACCAAACCCTGGAGCCAGAACGAAAGGGGTCCAAAACGAATGCAAGAGATAATCCCCGCCCGAAAAGAGGCGATTTTCTGTCACTGTAACGGCCCGCCCGGTTACGTGACTTTTTACCTGAGTGCGTTATTCATAGCGACATCGTTACATTGGTCGGCGGTCGTTAGATGGCCGCCCCAACGACCCATAAAGCGGGCATCTCGCCGCCAAATCTGCTGTCATGATGAGGGGAATATGCAACCGGGAGTGGAGATAAAAGTTGCATTCCGAAATGACACCGCTACATCCCCGGCAAAGCAATCCAATTTTGGTGACTTCGCGGGGGAAGGGAAAGTTTACAAATGTTCCGCCGGCTCTCTCATTAGCACGGATTTTTTTATCTTTGAGCTCCTTCCTCAAAAAAAAAGAAAACATTTTGAGCTTTCCTCAACTCCAAACAAATAATTTTTGAATCGTTGCATTAAATGTCATAGTTAAGTTTATTTCATAATAATCAATGTATTTAAATATGTATCATTTTGTAAAAAGTTCATTTTTGTCCCTCAAAATTTATTATTATGTTTCAAAATTCATAGTCAAAAATAAAAATTTTTTTTAATTAACTAAATAAAAACTATTTTATTACCTAATTTATTATGGCACAAAGGAGCTCAAATCTTTAAAAAACTACTAGCTCTATTTGTTAAGTTATTATTTAAAAAAAAGGTAGGAATTTGCGATATCAGTTTTCAATTTATTTTAGAAGTTAACCTAGTTGTACTCTTTAAAATAAATGATAACAAATTAAACGTGAAAAAAAATTATTCGGTATTCTTGAATATGAATGATTGCTTTATTTAACCAACTCATATTATTTAAAGCGAATTATTTAACATCTCAAACTTTTAGTTCTTCACAAACATTTTTTTCATAATAAAAATGTACCAAAATTAATTTATTTTTATTTTCTATAAATGGGAAATGTCAGATCGTATTTGCTAGTAATATAAAAATTACGGAGACTTTGTTTTTACACTATAATATACAAGCTTAGAATGACTTGGTACAGAGAGCGTATAATTTCTGAACAAAAGAGCATGCTCCAACAATTCGAATAGAAAACATGCGTCTTGCATGCAAGAATGGGGCCGATAAATCTGTCCGTCGGAAAATCGTTCAATTGGATTCGAGAAGTCGGGCGGGAAGGCTACTTCCCATTGGAACATTTTGGTTACTTCTCCAAAGGAGCACTGGTCTCCAAAGTGAGTCACGCGTACCCCAAGGGGTATACAAAGTGATACTTGGTAGTAGGGTCAGGTAAGTCTTACCTAATCCTACTCCCAAGTCAGAGTAGTTGGGAGTTGGATTAGGTAAGACGTAAGATAATGTTCACTTGCTAGTGTACGATCACGTATCACGTGAAGGTTCTCTTATTGGTAAATGTGGCTGGTTTCAATAGTGTCTAGGGAAATTTTTTCCGATATTACTACACAAATGCAATCAAATTACTTAAAATTCAAGTTAAAAATGTAAATTTGTAATTTAATTACAATATACACTCATGAGCCAAAATATTATGACCACCCTACATTTTGCAATGAACTCGACTGGATGACGTGGAAGGCACATAATCAGGTGGAAGTGGTATTTAACTGGTATTAAGTGGTGGTATTAATCCATGCCGAGGCGGGTTGAAGCTGTGTTGCTCGCCAAAGGTGGGCCAACTCGTTATTGATAGGTGGACATAATGTTTTGGCTGTTGAATGTATATATGTTGTATAATATATGTATTTATGGAATACAATTTTTAATTATTTTCGTCTTAAGAGTATGCGATCAAAAAAGTTTGGAGATTTTAGACTCTAGGGGGTGTTCGCTTCAAATTGTAGTGATACAATGCAGATATATTCTAAATTGTCTCCATTGTCAGCCTCATATAACACTAAATCTGCTACATATATGCCGTTTCAAAAAGCTAATTCAACAATCACATACTATAGTATTCAGAATATGATCTCCAATTTTATCGTTCGAGTCAGCTATCTGTACTGAGACAGTTACCCTATTTAATTATTAGAAATTTAATTTTTTAACTGATAGATATTAATTTTACTAACTTGTAGGTATTTAATTTTTCTCCAAAATGAAACTTTTATTTAAATGTCAAATTTCCCCAAAGTGAATAACGCATAATTTAAAAAAAAAAATTCAAAGTAGATAAGGTTTTGTTCTTAAGAACTCACAATAAATGAAACAATTTTTTGGAACAGTTTTAATTAAAAGTTGGAGGGCATTTATCAACTACAGACAGTTTCCTTAGATCGATGAATTGTTAATATTTTTAAGCTGAACCTGCCAACTAAATTATAATAAACCTATAACTACATTTCAAAGAATCCGAATCTCTACAAAACAATAAAAGCTCTTTCTAGCATGACATAATGCATGTTCATCATTTTTATAGACGAAGAGAAAATAATTCATAATTTAATCCATGCTATTCTTAACGGAATATAAACTCAAGAGCCAAAACATTATGACTACCTGTCAATAACGAGTTGGCCCACCTTTGGCGCGCAACACAGCTTCAACCCGCCTTGGCATGGATTAATACCACCACTTAATACCAGTTAAATACCACTTCCACCTGATCACGTGCCTTCCACGTCATCCAGGCGAGTTCATTGCAAAACGTAGGGGTGGTCATAATGTTTTGGCTCTTGAGTGTATGTGGGTTTTTTTAAATGCTAAAAAAATTGAAAATTTTTATAAATTCATTTATGCTTAAAAAAAAAAAAATAAGAAAGAAAAAAAAAAAATTATTATTCATTTTGTTAAAATTACGTTCTATAAAAATTTCGTAAATATAGAGTAAATTAAAAACTTTTTTTAATTTTATCAGCGTTAGTTTATTTGTATAGATTTTTGTTTTTAAAATTTATATTACTTAAATATCGAGTTTATTCATTCAATTTTTAAATCCAAATTCAGAAACTGTAAGTTTTGCATTTGTACTGATTTTTAAATATCATAAAAGGAAAAATTACTAATAATTATTCTTTTTTCTGATTTTAAAGAGCTTATATTATTAAGTAACAGCTGCGTTTCTCTTCAGTCAGTAATAAACAAACTTAATTGATGTATCAGATTTTACATTTAAATAAGTCTTTCTTCGCCATTCTCCCGAATTTTAAAAAACAAATTTTCTGAATCAAAAGTAGAACTTTTAACATATTGAATTCTAATATTTGAATCTTTGAATTTTTTTACATAAATTAAATATTTTTCTACTAATTATCATTATATTATAAAGGCATTCGTTAACTATAGGTATTGAAATACATTTTCGGAGACTAATATTTTGAATCAATAATTTTATAATAAAAAAATTATGTATCACTAATATAAAAAAATATGATTGAAACAACAAAATTAGAATGAATTTTAATTAAACAAAGAAAGAGAGTTGAGAAAGATAGCCTATAATCTATACATATATATATAAAACTGATAATGAATGTGAGAACATGTAATGCTGTAAATGTTGCGTACTTCAGCATAACTTTAAAACTGTAACATTTAGCAAACTTATTTTTTTCACTGGTATTCTTTTAATTAGTGTGTAGTTGAAAATATAGAAAATGATGTCGGTATTTATTTTTTTAACTAAACAGAAATCTTATTTTGTGCCTGGAAACATCTGCTGATCGAGAGATCCTTTTTGTATAGTTATTTGTCTAGAAATTTTATTGAAATTAAAATGGTATATTTTTTAAATTTATGTGAATGCCTTCTTTTTAAACTTTTTTTGTTTCAAATATTCCATTATGTAGATTTGTTGGAATTGTACTTCCTATTTTTTTTTTTATTTATAAATGTTTTCTTCATGATTTAACAAACGTTAACTTGTACTTTTCACAGATATCCTTCCTTATTAGAATTTATCAAAACTAAAAATGTTTCGTTTTATGTAGCCGGTCAGCGCTAGTTCATTTGCATTCATATTTATATAATATTTGTCTTGTATCTTTTTCAGTTTGCCATTAAGTACCGTGAAAACCATTAAAATAAATTATAATTATTGGCATATTATTCAAATATGATAATGCAAGTGGGCGTCAATAAAAATTGTTACATTTAAAAAATTATATAATTAAAATACAGTTATACCGCGCTAATGTCTGCTCTGGAATATCTGAATTTCATGTACATCCTATTTGAATGAATAATTTTATTTGATATAAGATCTTTGCTTGAAAAACAATTCGCGTGCGTCAATATCTTTGCAAAATGTATGGATTTCAAAAACTTTATGGAAGAGTACCGTCTTAACAAAGCTCAAATAAATCGTAATAACATAATTCGGAATGATCAAACAATATCGCGAATAATAAATATCCTGAGGAAAAGCCAGAAGCAAAGTACTTTGAAGAGATTTCTTAAAAATTTCAAGTTTGTTAATCTTCAACCAGATCAAAGCGGGACCAGCAAGATGAGTCAAACTATTACCGGACCTGAAGCATACCATAAAAACTATGTCGTGAAATCACTGGTTTGATCCTGTCGGCTAGAATTTTCTGTTGTAGCTCAGTTGCTTTGAGCGTTTGCATTATGCAGCATTATTTGAATTTGAATATTATAAATATTTTGTGTTTTGTACTTTTATTTGCTCAATAATATTCCTGTAGTATTATATCAATATTTGGGTCTATAAAATAATTTATTTATTTCTTAAAATAATTTCTTGGTAATATGTCTTAGTAATAATTTTTAGTAGGTTAATTTCTTTTTAAGGCTCGCGTATTGTTTATTGCTTCAAAGAGGGAGAGAGTTTGTCTTTTATACAGCAAGAATATTATGTTTTCCTTTAAAAGATAAATCTTTGCAGTGGTCAAATTTCATGGATATATATTTCATTTAAACTACACAAAAATTTGATTGTAACTGCTTGGCAGGGGTGCAACAACATTAGATAATAGCATAGGAGCTAGGAAGCAAAGAATGCCAGCATAGAAGACAAAAAGCACTACAAAATTTCACGAGAATTTAAAAAAACAAAAGGAAAATGAAGAAGATAGAACTATTATATTATTGATGTATAATTTTGCCTTAACCTGCTTATTTTAAATTATCTAACCCTTTTAATAATAAAAGTAATCTTGACAAAAACAATCATATTATATTTAAAGAAAAGGCCGAATTACTTAAAGAAAATGAAAAAAAATTGTCTTTTACTTGATGAAATATTCATGAATCCAAGTATTTCATGTAAATTTGGTTTGATTACTGGCATGGCTGATAATTCTGTTTGAAGCTATCCCTATTCAAGCTTTTATGATACCATCAATGTTTCTGAACATATATAATTACATAAATGCCAGTAAAAAACTGCTGATGTATTAAAACTCTTAGAATATCTGAATATTTATACCTTTTAATAGAACTCAGTTTGACTATTTATGTTGAATATCAGACAACAACAGAATAAATCGAAATATGTTTACTAAAATAATCAGTGGTAACTTGTGCATTCAAAACCCAGTTCTTCCAGTACAAAAATTATTTTATCTGTGTACTTAATAAAAAACCATTAGAAATAAGTCTCTTAGAAACAAACAGACCATAATTTTTCAAAAGTTTGTTCTACAAGTATTTAATCTTTACAAATTTGTTTATGAATCTGAGAAAATATCACTTGCAAAAATTGCACCAAAGTTATCACAAAAAGTTCTTTGCCCACCTTCAGTTGTGAAAAAAATTTTTATTTACGATAAATCTATCTCATGACGCAAAAACATAACTGTTTTAAAGAGTAAAATAAATGAGAAAAATTATAATATAGCAATATTTATTGATGTTATAAACTAAATTAGTAAAAAATAGTTGGTTAAAAATCCACAAAAAGGTTTGAAATTGATAACTTCTGCAAAACATTTGAAAACATTAGTGATAAAATATGTTGTTTTTTAAAAAAAAAATCCCTTCGTCTTTTCTCATAGGAAAATTTGAATTCTTTAAAACTGTCAGAACGAAAATAATTGAGACTTTCTGGTAGTGGTGGTAGCTTACTAAATGCACTCATTTTGCTCTTCATTTTACTATAGAATTATTGATAAATTACATTTTTGAAACATACTATATAATGTAACTTCAGTCCGATGTCATGGTGTGAGGCAGGGATGGGCAAACTTTTTCAGCCGCGGGCCAAAAATCGAAAAAAAAAAAAAAAAGTTTGGTGGGCCAAGATAAATTTTTCGAAAATTTTAAAACAATATACAAGTATTACAATTTAAATATGTTAATGAGATGAATGAAGTTGCAATTTCATTTTTAAAAGTTTCTTATATTGAGGTTCGAAGTGAGATGTACTGATTCTAAGGAACGGGGCTAAATGCTCATCTATCAGTCTACTTCTGAAATAATTCCTTCTAAGGTTCATAGTTGAAAATACTTGCTCACATATATAAGATGGAGCAAACATAGCACTGATTTTCTGAGCGTGAGATATTAAATTTGGGAAACTTACTTTCGATAATGATTTGTAAAACTTATTGGCGCCAATCTACAGCTATAACTAACAAAAAAGTCCCGCATTTAACACTTCACCTATTGAAAACTGTCTGTGCTTGCTATTTCCATCGATTTATGTTTTGTAGAACAAAAATTGAGAAAGTAAAAAGATCATCAGTCCTTTGAAAAAAAGGAAGAAACAAAATAATATTTAATCAAAGTAGAAAAGGAGATGGATATACAATATATAAATATATATTTCTTTTAATTTCACCTCGGACCGGAAAATTAAAAATTCTATTCGCGGGCTGGATAGAACCTTCCGGGGCGGGAGTTGGCCCGCGGGCCGGAGTTTGCCCATCCCTGGTATGAGGGATGAACACAATTCTGGGGACTTTCTTGAAGAAGTTTGTACGATTTTGTTAGAAGATTTTCAAACAGTTTCATTAAAAGCTCGATGCGGGCAATATTCTAAAGGTAATTTAAAAATAATTGGTTGAATGCAACTGTATTTAGAAAGAAAATGTAAATTTAATTAAAATCTTTTAAATCGGATAAAATCTCTGTACAATATTCTAGCTATTGCATATAAAACATTTACTTCGTGTGATCACGCCGAAGTAAATAGAAGTTAGAAAACGAAGTTTAAGTTATTTTGTACAACACTTCAAAAATGTTAATAACGATAGAGGTTTTTAATGGGAATGGATTAATAATTTTTAATATTTTTCTTATAGAAAAAAAAATTGTTGGTGTAAGTCCAAGGAACCGAAGTACCACTGAAAAATAAAATACAGAACGGACTTCTCAGTGTGTGTTTTTGATAGAACATTGTGCATACAGATCTGTTTTGCATTTTAGTTTTAAACAGCGTTTAAGTTATTTTCAACCTTTCTGATATGCTAATAACAAAAGGGGCTTTGTAATGGGAACGGATTAATAATTTTCAATTTATTTCTTATAGAAAAATAATGTTTAGTGTAAGTCCAAGAAGCCAAAGTACCTCTGAAAAATATATACTGATTGGATTTGCCAGTGTGCGTTTTTATTTTGCAAGAGTTTGCAAGTGCAGAGTTTAAGTTATTTTACATAACCCCTCTAGTATCCTGGTGGCCAAATGGTTAATGTTTGTTAGTGGTTCGGAATCCACTTTAAACTGTAGGGCCCGGTCTGTTTAGCCCTCGTGTGCACAAAATGATCGTATAGCAACAAACCAATCGAGATACCTATAGTATCCTAATAGCAATAGGGTTTTTTAATGAGAACGGATTAATAATTTTCAATGTATTTCTTATAGAGAAAAAAATTTTGATAGAAATCCAAAAATCCGAAGTACCCCTGAAACAAGCAAATACTGAATGGACTTCTCAGTGTGTGTTTTTAATGAAACATTATGCAATTATTTGCATTTGTATTTTAGTTTTAAACAACGTTTAAGTTATTTTACACAACCCCTCTAATATGCTAATAACAGTAGAAGTTTTTTTTAATGGAACCGGATTAATAACTTTCAATGTATTTCTTAGAGAAAAAAATTTTTTGGTATAAATCCAAGAAGGCGTACCGTTGACACAAAAATACTGAATGGACATCTCGGTGTGTGTGTTTTTAATAAAACATCGTGCAATCAACTCTGCTTTTGTATTCTAGTTTTAAATAATATAATTATATTATTTTCAATTTTACACAATCCTTCTAATAATTTTCAATTTATTTCTTATAGAAAAAAAAATTTGATATAAATCTAAGAAGGTGAAGTACTGGAAAAAAAACTGAATGGACTTTTCGGTGTGTGTGTTCTTAATAAAACATTGTGCATAGTGTATACAGTTCTGCTTTTGTATTTTAGTTTTAAATAGCGTTTAAGTTATTTTACGCAAACCCTGTAATATGCTAATAATAACAGTGGTGGAATGGTAATAGGGAACGGATTAATAATTTCCAATCTATTTCTTATCGAAAAAATTTTTTTTGGTATAAGTCCAAGAAGCAGAGGTACCGCTGGAAAAAATATATTAAATGGACTTCTCAGTGTGTGTTTTTAATAAAACACTGTGCATACAGCAATGCTTTTGTATTCTAATTTTAAACAGCGTTTAAGTTCTTAACATATTAGAGGGGTTCTCTAAAATAATAAGGGTTTTTAATGGGAACGGATTAATAGTTTTTAATTTATTTCTTATAGAAAATTTTTTTTTGTATATGTTCCAGAAGCCGAGGTACCACTGAAAAATAAAATACAGAATGGACTTCTCAGTGTGCGTTTTTAATAAAACATTGTGCATGAAAGCTTTGCTTTTGTATTCTAGTTTTAAACAGCGTGTAAGTTATTTTACATAACCCCTCTAGTATTTTGGTGGCCAAGTGGCTAGCACTCTGGCCATACAGGCTTCAGGTACGAATCCTGGCGATGGAATGGATGTTTGTAAGTGGTTCGGAATCCACTTTAAACTATTGGTCGCGGTCTGTTTAGCTTCGTGTGCTCAAAATGACAGTAGAGCAACAAACCAATCGAGATACCACTAGTATCCAAATAACAATAGGAGTTTTTAATGAGAACGGATTAATAACTTTCAATTTATTTCTTATAGAAACTTTTTAATATAAGTCCAAGAAGGCAAAGTACCACTGAAAAATAAAATAGAGAATGTACATTTCAGTGTGTGTTTTAATAAAACATTGGGCATAAAGCTTTGCTTTTGTATTCTAGTTTTAAACAGGTTTAAGATATTTCACAGAATCCTTCTAATATGCTATCAACAATAGTGGCTTATAATGGGAACAGATTAATAATTTTCAATTTATTTCTAATAAAATAAATTTTTGTTGTAAGTCCGAGAAGCCGAAGTACCACTGAAAAAAAGTATTGAATGGACTTCCCAGTGTGGGTTTTTAATAAAACATCGTGCATATAGCTCTACTTTTTTGTATTGGTTATTTTACAGAACTCCTCAAATATGCTAAGAATAATAGGGATTTTTAATGGAAACGGATTAATAATTTTTTAATTTATTTCTTATGGAAAAAAATTTTTTGGTATACGTCCAAGATGGAAAAGTACTGAAAATTAAAATACAGGATGGACTTCTCAGGATGCGTTTTTAATAAGACATTGTACATACATCCTGTCTTTTATTATACCTTATCAGTCTGTAACCCTTTTTCCCTTGCCATTCCCATCTCGCAACAGCGAAGGTGTGAGTTGCACTTGCAGAAAGACCCCCACACCATGCTGGAAGGAAGAGGCGAGAGAAATAAAACGGGAGACGTCGCTGCGGTTTGACCAAGAATATACCCAAGGATCCCGAGCACAAAATGCGTCGTATTCCGAGCACGGGGCCGAGGGGTAGGGGGTAGGGCCGCGGATGCTAAAATATTGATGCGGGGACCGAGCGAGTAATGGACATTGCCGCGGTGCAGCCTTCCCGGGGAGCGGGAAAAAAACCAGTAAATGGGAATGTAATTGCGTTAGAGCAGCACCAAAGTGAGAAACCTTCCCTGGCTCGATGTCCCAGGGCTGTTGGCCCCGGCTGCGCAATCTCCTCGCTACCTGTCCGAATTACGTTTGCCGTTATGACGGTGGCCCGGAATTATTTTACCTCCGTAATGGACACTTGCAGTGTTCCCCGCTCATGAAACTTTGATCAAGTTTGTTTCTCTTTTTTGACTTTTCTTTTTTTGCCTTCCTTCTCTCTCTCTCTTCTATCGCACACCAAGATGGGACAAAGTTGTGGTAGACTTTATATACATGTATGGTATGATGTTGTAGGGGTTTTTGCTTGTTTTTTTGTTTTTACTTGAGGTACATTTTATTCGTTGAGTTTTGAAGTAAAATATAAAAACAAAAGTGAAGTCTTGTTGTGAACACTTCAAGATAAAAGAAAAATTACCTTGACGCGAGGTTTTTTTGTAAACTTTCTAGAAAAACATTATACAACGTTAAATAACATCTGTAGATTTTTAACCTCGAATAACATTCATATCTACATATATAATTAAAACTCTTTTAAACCAAAGAAAAAAAGCTTCTAACATAGTATATATTACCTGCAGTCTATTAAAAATTAGCATATTATCAGATATTTTAAACATTCCTTTATTAGATGCGATATATATATATATATATATATAAAATAGTATGTGACACCATTTCTCTCTCTCGCATCAAGATGGGACAAAGTTGTGGTAGACTTTATATACATGTATGGTATGATGTTATAAGGGTTTTTGTTTGTTTGTTTTTTTTTACCTTGAGGTAGATTTTATTCGTTGAGTTTTGAAGTAAAATATAAAAAACAAAGTGAAGTCTTGTTGTGAACACTTTCAAGATAAAAAAAACAGCGTCAAGGTATTTTTTTCTTTTAAACTTTCTGGAAAACATTATGTTTTCATATTATGTATAGGACTTTGAATTGTAGTTCTGTGTGGATTTTAACCTCGAATAACATTCATATTTGCAGATATAATTAAAGCTCTTTTTAAAAAATAAAAAACTTTTAACAGAGCATATATTCTTTGGAGTCTATTATTTATAATATGACACCATTTCTGTCTCTCTCTATCGCACCAAGATAAGACAAAGTTGTGGTAGACTTTATATGCATGTATGATGTTGTAAGGGTTTTTGTTTTTTTATTTGAGGTAGATTTTATTCGTTGAATTTTTGAAGTAAAATATAAAAACAAAAAAGTGAAACTTGTTGTGAACACTTCAAGATAAAAGAAAAAGTACTTTGACGTTTTTTTTTTTTTTTTTTTGTTTGTTTGTTTTTTTTGTAAACTTTCTAGAAAACATTATGCGTTTGTATTATGTATAGGTCTTCAAATTGTAGTTCTGTGCGGATATTATATTTGTAAATAGCATCTGTAGATTTTGAATTTCGAATAACATTCATATTTACAGATTTAATTAAAACTCTTTTAAAACATAATATATAGAACAAATATAAGATAGAAGATAAAATAAAAGATATAGCATAAAAGATAGAACATAAAAATATGTAAACAATTCGAAGAATTTTGCAGTAACAATATTTCCATAAAACAAATACCGAAGTACCATAATGGAGTTTTGTATGGAATTCTTTTTAAAAACATTAAAAGGAATTAGGTTTTTTTTATGAAAATTAAATAAATGCAGAGAATATTTAAATAATCAATAAAAAAAAGAAAAAAGATAAAATAATAATCTTAATTGTCAATAATATTTACGATATAATTTCTTGTCCTTTTCTAATAGCATGTAAATATTCAATTAAATAATTCCCATACATGCAAAAACGATGCTAAATAATTCATTACTATAGAGCTTCCTATAATCATAGAAAAAAATAATAAAAAATTTTATTTATGCAAAAATGAAGGTTTTATGAGAAAATAGTTTCAAAATTATAATAAAATAGGTGAAAATGTCCAAAATATTTGGTCTTTGCAATACATATAAAATATTACATTTTATAACGTAATATTTATTTGATATATATTTAATAATTTATTTAATATTATATTTTATATTTAAAAATATTTTGCCTTACAGCCATGAAATATTTGCCCTAAGTACTTTTTACATGTGCAGCATAAAATGGAAAAAAAGTAGAAATTTAAATAAAATGTTTAAAAGCAAATAAAATGCCTTAAGAGTATTATAATGCAGTTTAATATTTCTATTCAAATTTTTTAAACAAATCAATTATTTTTATTTCCATTTTGTAAATTGTCTATGTAAAATACGTATTGCAATTTGTATATAATCAACAGAATTTTGAAACGGCAATTAAAATTTTTAACAGCAAAAGTGATTTAGTGCATTTAGTGATTTTAGTAGCATTTAGATTTTTTTGGAAAACTAAAGTTTTAAACTTGCTCGTTCACGAAGACCTCAAAATCTTCTTAAGAGTTTTAAAGAGAAAATTTAAAACCAAATCGTAGAAAAATCTTTAAAAAATTAATTTAATTTACAAATAATAAAACAACCTTGGTAAATAATTAAGAGGTTTTGAATTAGATTGGTCCTTGCTTATCCAGGTTTTTTTGCTTTTAATATTGTGCTATCACCAGATTTAGTTATGCGACCTCATAGAAGATCGCGATTCAAACTCTGCTTTATGGTACTCACATTTTACCAAAATTTGAGATATCCCAAAGTACAGAAGGCAATTTCTGGCAACATCAGTATAGGGTGCAATTCCTGATGATTCAGAAATGTAAATGCATTGAGCATGAATTTCAAAATCTTCGATTCAATTTTCCAATTCCGGTTATCCACTGTAATTCATTGTTAAGTCCATTATAAGTCTCTAAGCACTGCAAGGCGTCATATCCTCCCTATCTGTGATTTTCTAACTTAAAATATTTCACTGTTTTGCAATTCCGAGATGTTTTCGATTCCGATTATCCACTGTAATTCATTGTTAAGACTTATAATGGACTACAGTGGACAATAGCCAGGGGACATTACAAGGAATTACAGTGGACTGCAAAGCATCATATCTCACCCTATCTGTGATTTTCTAACTTAAAATGTTTCACTGTTTTGCAATTCCGAACATGTTTTCGATTCCAATTATCCATTGCAATTCATTGTAAAGTCCATTATAAGTTTTAACAATGAATTACAGTGGACTGCAAAGCGTCATATCTGGCCCTATTTGTGATTTCCTATCTTAAATGCTTCGCCGATTCCTTATTTTTATTAATAACTCTACTAAATTTGAGATTCCAATTTTATGATCGAGCTACAGATGGTTCTAGAGTTTCGTCTGTTTAATTATACCTACCAACATTTTCATACTCTCAAATATCACTGATATAGAAAACATTTTAAAGAGAGGATGATCATTCTACATATAAAAATGAATATTCTAATCTGACAACATGAAATAATTCCTTCCTTGAAAGTTCATTGGTACCTTCCTTTCAGAATTACCATAAAGGTGGAATTCATGATGGAAACACCAAACAAAAACAAATCAAAGGCACTTTTAACGATGATGATGGATGCTAGCAAATTTTTCATTCGCAATAGAACCTATTGAATAACAGAGCTTTTTTTTTTTCACACTTGTATCATGTGAAAAACGAACGGGTTTGAATTTTAAAATTTACGGCATAGAATACAATAACTAATTTAAATCCCGTATGAAGAAAATATATTTTGTGCAGAACAAATCTTTTGTTAGAAGATTACGTATGCATTATATTAGAGATTGTGAGGTATTTCTGTAATCAAAATCACAGAAAAACTAAAAAAATTCTTCTGTGTTTCGTTCATTAAAATATCTAACAAAAATATAAGAGTAAAAGAAAATTGCAAAAAAAAATTGTCTTAAACAAAGAATCTGTTATTCATTATCATCACATTATGAATGATTTAAATGTGTTTCAAATCTCATATATATGAATGCTTTCTTTTATATAATAATATAATGTAAGTAAAATTTTCAATTAAATAAAACTATAATCATAAAAAATTAATTAGATAATTTCATTCTTCTTTGCCTGATAATATCACCCTATTTTCAATTGAAACAGTGGTCCTTTCTTTTTGCGAATTCTGGCGGTGGCATGGATGTTTGTTAGGGTTCGAATCCACATTAAACTGTAGGTGTAGGTCGGAAAGTCATTTTCTAATTAGCCCAAAGTATGCACAAAAATAACCGTAGAGCGACAAACCAAACCTTTTCTTTTTTTTTTTTTTTTTTTTCTTCTTTAATTTTAAAATAATATTCTTCCGAATATATTTAAAATCAAAGTTAATTTTTTCTCATAAATTCGACAGTAAATTTTTGAATATGTGAATGCACAAATAATGTATTTTTTTAAATACATTGTTTTTCACTACTTTGGTCATTAGAAAATAAATATATTTTGTAAAAGTGCGATAATTCTCACGGGCCGGAAAAATATTCAAGGAGGGCCGCGAGTTGGCCATCCCTATATAGAAAGTATAAGTTAAAAACATATAGCAATAAGAGTAAAAAAAAAAAAAAATACATAATAATTTGTCTTAAACATAGAATCTGCTATTTCATTATCATCACATTATCAATGGTTTAAATGTGTTGTAAATCTCATAAATAGAATGCTTTCTTTAATATAATATAAGTAAAATTTTCAATTAAAAAAAAATACTATAATGATAAAAAATTAATTAGATAATAATTTCATTTCTTCTTTGCCTGATAATATCCCACTATTTTCAATTGGAACAGTTGTCTTTTCTGTTTCGAATCCTGCCGTTGTCATGTATGTTTGTTGGTGGTTTGGAATCCGCATTAAACTGTAGGCAGACTGTAATTAGCCCAAAGTGTGCACAAAATGACCGTAGAGCGACAAACCAAACCTTTCTTTTCAATTCCTACTATTAGTTTACACTCTCCCAATATATATCTTGTTCAAATTTTCAATCTTTAACAAAATACTTTTTTATTCAACCACTCAAGTTGAAATACATTTTTTTGAGCTTGCAGTGGATGACACTTGATGTTAATACAGTTTTTTATTATTAATTCATTAATTAAATTTAATTAATTAATTTTAGTTTTTTTTAGATTTAAGTTGCATGTATCTAATAATAGATGGCACCAGATTTAAGAGGAAAATTTCAACTTTGTTTGTAAAGGACTTTTCTGTAATATAGTGGAAAAAAAGTAGGAATAGACTTAAAAATATTTTTATATTACTTTTTTTCTTCTTTATTAAATGAATATCAGTCTGTCCCGAGATTTAAAATTGTAAACATAGATTGGAAGAAAAGATATCATTTGATACTTTTTTTCAAGGTTATGTTAATTTGTAATGTCTACTTATTGATAACCATCTTCTCTGAGATAAAATATTCTATCAGACATGATGTTAATGATCTCACACTTGAATCCAATTCTTTCAACGTCGATACTTGAAGCTGTCACCTAGAAACATTTGTTTACTCTAACGGAAACACATTATTTATACCTTCAGTGAGCCACCGACCTCGAAACACCCGCTGCTTCAGCATGGCAAGGGGTCCAATGACTTATTATGGGCTTCATCCTAGGAGATCCCTGTTGGTTTCTACAGACAGATTTAACTTGGTTTAACTTGAGAGGTTAACCAATGAGTCAATAAAAAACACTAAAATAAAAAAAGATTAAATGAAAAAGCCTTCTTCCCTAATTTTTTACTCATGCACCTGTTGCGCCAAAGTGAACTTTTCTTAGTTGGGTGCTCTCGCTGTCTCTGGATTTATTGGGCGAAATACCCTTATGGTTGGATAAAACTAAAAAAAACTTATTGACTGATGGGTGCTAAGCAGGTGCAGATTGAACTCGTTCTCTAGCGCTGTACTTTTGATTTTCAAAACATTATTAAAAATAAGGTATTAAAATGCCATATAAAATGGGTCTCTACTATGCTTTTTCACTCTAACATGATTCGAGAATTGTAAAAGAGTCTCGTATAAAACAGGATTCTTGCAACAGGATTGCTTTCGCGAATATTTTTAAAGAATTGTGAAAAATCCTTTGTAGAACACATTTCCAGAATTAAGAAAATTCCTGCATTAAAAGAAAATTTTTATCTTGTGCGATATTGTTCATTTAAGTACATATGATTCGTGCAAATATTTTAATTTTAAATTCCTTTTGTTACGAGATTATTTAATAACTTCTACTGTTTATCCTATACTATATTATACTGTTTTATACTGTTTTAATATGTACTTACATTATCCAAAAACTATTGGATACAGAAAATATAACTAAGAGTTGAAATTTGAATTATCTTTTAGAATTAATAATGATTAGTATTGATGTAGACATAATGGACGACATCTGTGGGATGTCGGCATAAAATAACTCATGATAAAACTCATATAATTTTTTTCTGCTGTTTCTTTGTTTTCACGGAATTTTAAGAGGTATTATATTCAATTGATGTATGGAAAAATTGAATCATTTATCAAATGCAGAAACTTTTAACAAAAAAAAAAAAAAAAAATCATTTCACTTCGGTTAAGTCTTCACTTACAACTACTTGACAAAATTGTTATTTGGAAAGAAAAATCACATTGGGAGTCTACATTTAATAAACATATAACCTGTTAAAAAATAAGGTGATATAAATGATTATTATGTAACACATCACTCAATAAGTCTCCGGTCTGACATATATATGACAACACTGTTGACAAACCCATATGAGTTTTGGATAGTAGCATCCTTCAAACGATACGTGTCAAAATTTTATGACATTCTGATAATTACTTTAGATGCTATAGTGATTTTAGTGCCCCAGTTTTGCAATTTTCAAAACAATGGATAAAAAGTGTGTTGATTAAACATTGTTTTTTGATGGGTAAAAATATTGTTGAAGCCAAACAATAGCTTGATAAGCGTTATGGAGACTCTGCACCAGATAAATAAACTATTATTGACTGGCATACTGAATTTAAAGACGGTCGTACAAAGCTGATGATGCTGAACGCTCTAGTCGCCCAAAATCGACAGTTGTTCCTGAAAACATAAAAAAGTCCACAAATAGTTTTGAAAAACCTTAAAGTGAAGTGATATCTGACACCTTAAAGATATCAGAAGGTAGTGTGTTAACAATTTTAACGAAAATTTGAGCATGCTTAATTTGCTTTCGAAATGGGTGACACATTTGCTCACGACTGACAGAAAACAACAACGCGTCGACGATTTAGAGCACTGTTTGGAGCTGTTCAAGCCAGATAAAAAGAATTTCTTGCATCGGTATGTGACATGGATCCGCTACTACACACCTGAATCAAAATGATTGTCGTCTGAATCAACAGCAGCCAGTGAAAGCCGTCCAAAGGATCAAAAACTCAAAAATCAGCAGGTAAGGTTATGACATACGTATTTTGGGACAAACATATTTTATCCACAAACTATTTTCAGAAAGATAAAACTATCAACAGCGAATATTACATGTCATTATTAGATCGATTTTTTTTTTTTTTTTTTTTTTGTTCTAATGCAGCTGGCAAACACTTAGATAGCTTGGTGTTGGATGCCTTAGGGCAAGCGCTGCACAGACGTACACACTTTGCATTACCTAGGGGTGCGTGTAACTTGAAGATAAGCCACGGATGCGGAGTAACAATGCCCCCGCAACGCTCTACGATCCTATTAGGACCGGGACCTGCGGTTTAAAGTGGATTTCGAACCACTACAACACCCATGGGCAAAGCCGGGATTTGAACTTGATACCTGTGGTACCGAACGCCAGAGCGCTAGCCACTCGGCCATTCAGGCCCTGATCGATTGATTGTAGAAATTAAGAAAAAAATGCTGTTTCACCATGACAATGCCCCGTGTCACAAGTCGATGAAAAATTATGTTTAAATTGAATGAATTACGCTGCGAATTGCTTTCCCACCAAGCGTGCACTCCAGATCTGGCCCCTAGTGACTATTGACTTTATGCAGACATACATAAAAAAAAAATGACCCAGAGAAAGAAATTTGGCTCAAATGAAGAAGTGATTTCCGCAAGTGAGGCCTGTTTTGAGAGTAAAGACAAATCATTCTACAAAAAAAAAGCATCAAAAAATTAGAGGAAAGTTGGAATGAATGCATCACTCATGAAGGAGAGTATGTTGACGAATAAAATCGAATTCTAAAAAAAAAAAAAAAATTGTTTTTTTTAGCTAGACCAGAGACTTGTTGAATGATGTGTTACAATATCGACTGTAAAGTATGTTGATTGCGTTAAGATAATACTGAATTTTAATTGTCATATTGTAATAATGTAATACTAACAATAGGTTTATAATTTTTTTTACTTTTTATTTTAATGTAAAAAAAAAAATTTTATAAATGTATTGTTGGCAAAAAAATGCCAACTTTTTTTAATAAGTTTTATTGTGAAGAAATTTTTTTTTGATTTATAGTATTATTTACCTATAAAAGGAAACTTTTTAAATTCCGTTTTGGAATAGATTTTATCTTACGTGAATACTTTTGCTAAAATTATCAAAAAACACTAAGGTGTATTATTAATAAACGGTTTTAATTAACCAGGAATGCAATGTCATTTTTGAAAATTCCCACAATAACTTTCAAAATTAAGTGCTCTAAAGTAAAAATCGATATTAGCAAGTAATACTTTTTAGTGAGTTCTATTCACAAATTTAAATATCAAAATGCATTTATTAATCATATCCCCATAGAGAAATAATCTTTTGATATGAAGCATTTACAAACTTTTATTTTTAAAGATTTCATTGATTCATTTGGCGATATTCGAATCTTAGGTTAATGATTAGAATCTTTATTAATGAAACAGAATATATATATATATATATATAACTTTTTTTTTAAGTTTTTGTTATACTATGCTATTTTTTTTTTAAGCACTTTTAATATTATGCAATAGTAAAAGTTTTTTTTTTTTATTGGGAATCTTAAAATAATTCTTGTTTCACGAAAATTTTGTATAATTTGTACGATTTTCGCATATACGAACAGATTATATCATTTTCTTAGAAATATCAAATAAAATTTCGTTGAAATGGGGAAATATTATAAAAAATCTTAAAATATTATGAAAATCCTGAACTTTTTTTTTTTTAAATATTATGAAAATTAGCAAAATTCTGTAATATTATGAAAATTAGATAAAATTTTGTAATATTGTGAAAATCTGTAAAATTACGTATGCCGTTAAAAGTAAGAGGAATGTATAATCAAAAGAATTG
Source organism: Caerostris extrusa (assembly GCA_021605095.1). NCBI lineage: Eukaryota > Metazoa > Arthropoda > Arachnida > Araneae > Araneidae > Caerostris > Caerostris extrusa. The sequence continues at coordinate 197,193 of BPLR01020282.1, read as the reverse complement.
CTTTTAAATTTTTGAATAAAAATTTTAATCATTTTAAGTTGAGATTAGAATTTATCTTTTAAAATCACTGTTTATTACCTTCACATTTATATGAAGTGCCTTCAATGCCTTAATAGGCGGTCAGTGACTAGCGCTCTGGCCTTTGGTACCACAGACTTCAGGTTCGAATCCTGGCGATAGCGTAGGTGTACCACTTTAAATTGTAGGTCCCAGTCTGTTTAGTCCTCGTGTGCACAAGTTGTCTGTAGAACGACGACAAACAAAATAATCTGAAAAGAAAGCTAACAGGAAAAACTGGGGGAAAAAAAATTTCTTCGAAATTCATCCTAATTTTTAAAAAACAATTGTTTGATGCAGATTAATACAGATATCATGTTGATTAGTACAACGCATTATCTGAATGACAATAATAATCAACACATCTTTTTGATGGATTTTTTTCTTTTTATGGAACTATAGTAATTTCTTGTCTATATTATATTTTACAGCCATTACAAAAGTAATTTTATGCTGAAAGATAACTTTTTGTTTTTTGACTGCACTAAAATGTCTTCTTTGAACGAAAACAACTGGATTCAAACTGCAAGAACCGATGCTCCTAAATAGATTTGCCATTCATTTTAATAAATATTAAATGAAATGTACAACTAACAGATCTTTAGAGGACTATTCAAGTAGCAACCTTGAAAAGTTAGATAAATCTAGAAAAAATAACAGAATAGGAATTTAAAAAGCCTCTGGAGAATTTTAGAATAAAAATTTGAATCATTTTAGGTTGAGAGTAAAATTTATCTTTAAAAATCCCTTTTATTACCTTCACATTTATATAAAATGCCTTAAATGTCTTAATGAAAAGAATGCTAACAAGGAAAACTAGAAAAAAATACTTAAATTTACCGAAATTCAATTCAAAATTTTAAAAAAGAACCATTGTTTGATATCACGTATATTGACACAAAAATAATCAAAGCATCTTTTTGACAGATTTTTTTTTTTTTTTTTGAAACTATAGCAATTTCTTGTTTATATTATATTTTACAGTCATTGCAATTTTAGGCTAAAATATAACTTTTTATTTTTTTGATTGCCCTTAAATGTCTTCGTTGAAAAAATGGACTCAAATTGCACAAACCAATGCCCCTAAGTAGATTTGCCATTGATTATAATAAATATTCAATAAAATGTACAACTAACAGATCTTAATTGGCAAGTAGCGAGGAACTATCCAAGTAGCAAGCTTGAAAAGTTAGATAAATCTAAAATAAATAAAAGAATGAAACGTTAAAAAAGCCTCTGGAGAAGTACTGCAATGTCCCTGAATAGATTTTCCATTCATTATAATGAATATTAAATGATACGAGTAAGTAACAGATCTTAAATTGCAAGTAGTAAGGACTATTCAAGTAGCAAGCTTGAAAAGTTAGATAAATAGCTTGATAGCAGCTTGGATGCTTGCATCTATATAACTGGATAGAAGCAAACTTGATAGAAGAAATAAAAAAATGGGTAGTCAAAAAGCTTCTGGAGAAGAACTGCAATGTCCCTGAATAGATTTGCCATTCATTATAGTAAATATGAAATCAAATGTACAACTAACAGATCTTAACGTGTAAGTAGTTTAGGACTATTCTAGATGCAAGCTTGAAAAGTTAGATAAATCTAGAAGAAATAAAACAATGGGAATTTAAAAAGCTCCAGAGGCTTTTTTTTTCATTGCAGAGGAACTGCAATGCCCCTGAATAGATTCGCCATTCATTATGATAAATATCAAATGAAATGTACAACTAACAGATCTTAAATGGTAAGTAGTGAAGAACTATTCAAGTCCCAAGCTTAGAAAGTTAGATAAATCTAGAGGAAATAAAAGAATGGGAAGTTAAAAAAGGCCTCTGGAGAAGAACTGCAAATTCTTTTAAAGAGTCATACACATCGCGAACCCTTTAAAGGAAGGCTTTTGGAGTATCTTTTTTTTTGTCGCTTAATCTTAAAGGAAGGCTTCTGCAAAGGCAGCCTTGCATGCCAAAAATTTTTGATCGTTTTCCAGCTAACGAATTTTGACTCGCATTCCTGGAGGAACTGTTGCTTTTCGAATGACTCCCGAAAATAAAGGGGGTAGGGAAGAAGAGATAGAGAGAGAGAGAGAGTTCCAAAAGGGAGGGGTAATTGCCCGGGGGTTGGGGGGTGAGAACCCTAACTCGATTTCCGGCGGACCGCACAAGCATTTTAGAGTCTCTTCAACTACATTAAGTTCGGATGACAATGGGTGGGAGAAGGATAGCGTTTTAAAAACCTTGTCGTAACGCGTTCGAAAGTTTTTAGAATTTTATTTTAACTTTGTTTGCTTCGTTTTATTTTTTTCGAGCTCCATCTCCCAGGGTCGGGGTATCATCCATCTTGTGGACACTTTGTTATGGTCCCTATTCTCTTGGTGATCCGCCATGTCTGTTCTGTTTTTAGTTACTGTTCTTCTGAATAACTCGGAAACTCCATAAGGAATTTAAGAACGTTATGGGGGTTTTTTTATATATAATTTAAGTTATAATATTAAATTTATTTTAAAATGAAAGTTAATCAGTTTGGCTGATTATAGAAAATGATACTAATTATTGGAATTATTGTTATGATAGAAATACTCAAAGTAGTATAAAGCAAAATTAAATCAAGCAGTAAAACTTAAATTTAAGTTTTTCAAAACCCATTTATATGATGTATAAGAATTTAAAAACACTTCTCTATAGCATGATATACTTAGAATATAGAAGCAATATTTCATTGACTTGTTCTCCACAAAAATTGGAAATAAAATACTATATCTTGAAAATTAAATGTAAATGTAATGTTGAAAGTAAATAAAAATCAACGTCAGATTTAAGTTGTTGAATTAAAAATTTATTAAAAAATTTATGACAAGACGATATAAGTAATTAAGATAATATTCATTTTATAACTAGGATGCATATATTTTTATTTTAAAGACTTCCCTTGATTTTAATTCTTGAAGCATTAAAAATAAAATCAATTATATCTACAAATGAAAAATTTAAATTGGAATATAATTTAGCAACCATAAAAAAATAATTAATTTATGAATTCAATTTAATTATTAAAAAAAACAATAACTAATTTTATATTTGGAGATAATTTTCACTAAGTAGTAAGTAAGTAGACGGATTCAATTAAAAACACTCTATTATCTGTTGAATATTGCAATTTTAATTTCTTAGATACCGATTATCGGGTTAGGTTTCTCATTAATGAATACTAAAAATGCTGTTAATAATACTCATAGTTTTATAAGAATAATAATATATATATATATATAGTTAATAATAATCATAGTTTTTCTAAAATAAAGTCGTAATTTAAAATAAATGAGAAGTAAAAAATAAAAAAAAGTGTTAATTTTTCTATTCATAATTCAATTATATTATGATTTTTATGAAAATGGATCCACGTGACTGTAGAAACTGAAATACCAGTTATACCGTAACAAAAAATTTTCTTAATAAATTTATATTTTATGTGATATATTGATAAATTTTCAAAACATAATTCAATTATACTATGGTTGTATCGAAAATGGATCTGCTTGAATGGATGAACTAAAATACCAATTATACTTAACAAAAAATAAATTTTCTTAATAATCTTATCGTATGTAATATATTGATAATTTTGCAGCCAATAATTCAGTTATGGTATTTTTATATTGAAAATAGATTTGCCACGTGAACTGAAATACCAGTTATACCGTAACAAAAATAAGTCCTCAAGAAACCTCAAAATGATGCAATCTCATGCCAAAGAAGCGCACCATTCACAAAATTCAAAAGGCATCAAGATCAACAGAAACAAAATGTTTTCCAAAGCTCAGGTTGTCCGTTTTACAATCAGTCATTGTCACCATCTAGGCGGAACTGTCCTCTGCAGGAGACGACCATGACACGTCCGCTAAGAATTCCTCCTATGAAAAGGTAAATGAGAAAAAAAAAAAACACAAGAAGAAAATAATAATAATGAAAAACATGGAATGAAATTCTTATCAACCGAAGAACGGGGTAGGAGAAAAGAAAAGACGTTCAGATATTTGGATAAGAGGCCCTGAAGATTTTTAACATTTCGCACGGTCAATTTGTCGCTCTTCAATGGGCTCGTGGCGTCCCGCTGCGTTTCAGATTGCCAGAAGAAGAAGGTGCGTCTTGACTTATCAAAGCATATTTGGCGATGAATGTCTCCACTGGGCTTTTGATGAAATGCTGGTGTTTTTTGTGAAGAAAAATGCGTGCTTCGCAAAAGCTGCAACAAAACAGGGAGGTATATTAAACATTAATTGAAATGACATACGTCGCAGAGGATTTAAGACTTTAACAGGAAGGGTAGTCAAGTTTATGAAATAAATTAATAGTTTAAAAAAACTAAAAAAACCCGCTTTTAGAGTAAATCAAACAAAAGTAAAAAACAATTGTTAACATAAGAATAAAATTACTGACGATAAAAATGAATGTCACTGTTCTAAAAAGCGTGGGGTGCTCGATATCAATCGTTATAATTTTTCACTAGTTTCATTCCGAAATGCAGAGTTAGTTTAAAAATGTCATTCAAAGCACCCCACGCTTTTAGAACAGTGACATTAATTTTATCGTCAGTAATTTTATTCTTATGTTAACAATTGTTTTTTACTTTTTAGTTTGATTAACTCTAAAAGCGTGTTTTTTAGTGTTTTTAAACTATAATATTTAAATGAGATCCCAGTACGAAGGACTGGAACTATAGTTCTTACAATAATTTAATTGTGAGTAAAACAAAGGCTAAATGCGAATATGTCGATCCAGCCAGGATTCGAACAGGGAATCTCCTGATTCATAGTCAGACGTGTTATCCGTTGTGCCACTGTCCCATGTAGGTTTGAATGTCTTAGGTACTTTCATTCTACATGGGTTAAATTGCTCTTCATAAGTTAAAATAAAATCACTAATTCTGGCAATCCTAATCATGATGAGATAATAAACTTATCAAACTATTTTAGTGTCGTCGGTCCTTGGTAAGTCTACAACGTTCAAATTAAATCTGATCGCTTAAAGTAGGGCAAAATTTAGCCCTAAGAGTCAGATACAAACATACATACAGGTGAAACTAATAAAATCGTATTAAAAATCGTATCTTCGCGTATTGTAAAAAAAAAATTAATTATATAAAATGTTTGTGATGGAGAAAAATTGCCAGAAGATGTATCTTGAAATATTCTTGATTATTTATCTAATTAGATGATTGATTTAAAGCAACTGAGTAGATTTAACGACAGTACAACTGTTTGTAAAATAAGTCTAAATAATTTCTAGTAATCAATATTTTATTACAATTTATTTTCTTTTTCTTAAAAATACCTGATACATAAAATATGATGCCGTATGTACTGTAATATTAATATGGCTTTTTTTAAAAATATATTTTGGTCTTCAACATTGACCTTCAGCAAAAGCGCGGTATTTAAGACCTATTAATAAATCCAACAATAATATTTCATTTTAAAATCTATTGTCCTTTAAATGGATTAAAAATAAAATAGGAAAATATGATTTTTGTCATAAAAAATATATTTGTTATCATTTGCTTTAAAAGTATATAATAATATAAATGTCTTTCAATATCTTTATTATTCGTTTTATTAAATTGATTTAATTTCATCTACTTTTTCGTAACAACAAATTAGCATGCATATCAAATAATTATTAAATTTTTTTCTTATAGATTACACGGAATATTAAATTACATATCCTCCGATCAATTTCTTGATTTTAGCCCACTGTATTGATTTTTACTTGTTCTAATTCAAAAATACTTTATTTAAATCAATTAAGTATATTATGTTTATAATTACGCCCTAATAAAGGTAATAAAAGTTGTAAATATTAAGTAATTATGTTTGTATGTTATGTGTAGTATGAAGTTATGTTATGTGCTTAATTATAATTATGTTTGTAAAACGTAATGAATATTACACTATAACTGTAAAAAAAATTTCTCAAACCGCAAATAGTATCACATTGAAAGCTGCTATTTTAGAGTAAAACGACGTCTTTTATCTATCTTTTATAACAAAATATTTTTCCACAATTTTAATATATTTATTATAATATAATTTAATGAACGATATCAACTTAACATTGAATAACATTGTTGATTGTATCATAGTAATTACAGAGGAATGGTAAAACTTATGCACGTTATAATTCTTTAAGATTTATATGAAAAAAAAATTGCCTTATTAAAAAAATAAATAAGAAAATAGATTTCTGATCCAATAAAAAATAATAATTGAATAAAAATAAAAAAAATAAAGAAGGCGGAAAGAGTTAGAGAAAAAACTTAGTATATGTTTGAAAAAAAATGTTTACCTTCTCAAAAGTTCTTTAAATGTTCAACTTCCTCTTACTCTTTGTATTCAGATTCAAAACAAACAGGCTCTCACATCATTTAGCAGTTTTGTTTAATATTTCTCATCTGCCAGAGTAATGATTTTATTGTTTATTATTATCAATGGGAGTAGCAGAAGAAGTAATGGTCTTTTTTTATTATTTTTCTTTTGACTTTTTTTTTTTTTTTATTATTATCTAGTTTTGCAGTGTATTTTTTACTTTTTAATTTTATCTACTTACAATCATAGGTCTGTATTGAAAGTTGTGACAAAGAGTATTTTTCTTTCAAATTAACACACATATATTCTTATACTATAAGATACCACAACCACAAGTAACAGCAATTCGGCATGGCAAAACTTATAATTATTTATCATTTTACTTAACAAAGAAATCTATCATAATCCTAATACAGCTCTCCCTATATAATTGGATAGAATGATATTGCCATAATATAGGATGATCAAGATCGTATTATTATAATATACGATCTGTATATTATTCAGTATATATCTGTATATTATTCAATAATACTACGAATGTCTGTAAAATAATCGTCTAAAATTGGAGCAAGATATTTGGCATGGCAAACAATTATCAAACAGTCAAACAGAAACGTGCCTATGCAATTAGTCCTTTAAACAATTACTCAAATTACGTTATAATATTGTTAAGCATTTAAACTAGCACAAAATAATAAATAATAAAGATATAAATTTACAATTCACTGTAAAAATGTTAGTCAAACAAATACAAACTTAGAAATTTTTAAAAATATTGTTTTGCCTATGCAATTTTTGGTTTTACCCTTATTTTAGCTTACAAAATTTTAAAAAAATAATAATTTTAAAATCCTTAGAAGTTTAATTTAACTATCTCTTCAAGTACCTTTGGCGGGTTTCATTTGGCGCAGATGGCAATTAAAAGGACAAATCCTGTCCAAAACTGGCAAACCTGTTTCGACAATTTCACTTGTCGTATCAAACTGAAGAACCAGGTGACACAAGACGCGTGGGCGAACAGGTCACTTCAAGTCACGGATAATTTTTAAAAGCATGAAGCAAGACAGAAAAGCAAAAAAAGAAAAGATTGAACGTCACTTGGATAAGGATGCTCACCGGGGGAGCATAAGTCAAGGTACCTGTTCTTTCGAGATGACAGGAAAGTCATTATTCTTTGAAACACAAGTATCGTGTTTTGATTGAAACAAATCGTCCTCTTCGATCCAACCTTTTGTTTTTTGTTCACATTATTTTTTTTTTTTTTTGACCTTATGTATAAATTTGGTTTTAATAATTTTATTTTGCACGAAAGCTTTTATTTTTAAGAATATTTAGTCATTGCTGTCAATTTTTTTATCGATGTTAAATCAATATTTTAAATTTTTAATGCTGCAATACTCAGTGTAAATTTTTTTTTCTCTTTGATAAAAAATCAAATTGTTGAATTTGAAAAATGGAAGTTTAATTTGAAATGTTTATTTGTTATTTGTTGAATGAAGTTTATTTTTTTATTATCATGTGTCAAATTTTTTAATCAATGTTAAATCAATATTTCAATATTTTTAATGCTGTAATACTCATTGTAAATTTTTTTTTCTTTGATAAAAATCAAATTGTTGTATTTGATAAATGGAAGTTCAATTTGAAGTTTATTTGTTATTTGTTGAATGTCGTTTATTTGTTTATTATCATATGTGAACATGATGACCTGATGCTATCCGAAAATGAAGGGGCTAAGCAAATAAAACTCCATTACAAAATTTTCGAAAAATGGTACATTTGGGCCTTAATTCTTGAAATGATTCATGAATAGCGTTAATCTTAAGGAATTTTCTGGAGAATTTGGCTTTTGATTGAAGTGTTTTGTAGTATGGTTTTGAATCACTTTTCATGTTTTGGGTTGGGATTTTAAACATTCGTATTTCCAATGGCTATATGTACTCGTAGTGCGTTGATGGATTTTTCTTTTTGAAGTTTCATATTTATTACTTTTGGCATTTTCTGGTACCTATTGAGCTGTATAGAGCTTCTAATTGTATTTGGAATACTTCTTTCTCCATTTATGCCTACAATTTTTAAACTTGAATACATTCTTTTGGATATTGTATGTGATAACGTAGAATTTGGAATACTTCATTTTTCATTTGCGACCACATTTATCTTACTTTTGAATATTCTTTTAGAGATTCTTCCTCAATTCATTCTTCATGAAGTTCTTGATCTATTCAACATTGCTATATTCATGCGGCTATTGAATTTGGCAGTTCTTGTAGTATTCCAATCAATTGCTTCATATATCTCTTGCATTATTAAACATTGGCGTATTCATGAATTTATTCCTCCGTTCTTGAATGTTCACATGTGATAAGTTGAAATTTGCCGAGCAGATTTCAGCATTTTAATAACACTTACTTAACTTAACTTGAAGTTTATTTACTAAAGTTAACTTAAAAGGAAATTTAAATTCCCAAGCAGCTGAATAATGCAGCTCACGCTCATGCTCCAACTTCAGCATAAGTTCGTATATAAGAACTGGTGTATCAATATATGTATTTTACAGATAATGAAAGGTATTTTTAAGCATTAGATTATTATTTTTAATGATGAAAACTTATCAAACTGGTGCTTATTTTTAATGTAATACTATTTATGTATGCCTTATCTGTCAAAAAAAAATCCATTTTTTGTTTTTCTGGAACATTTGAATTTCATAGATTTAAAAATCAATGAAATTCAAATGCATATTATAATAAATAAGAATGGAATACTATATAACAAATAAATATGATTATGTAATTATTAAAATTAGATAATTGTTTACTAAATATCATTATAAATAAACATTTTACTCTTTATTTAGGCAACTTTAAGGGGTTTAAAATATTTGGAATGTCCGAATTTTATATTGAAAGAATTATTTAATCATATTTTAATTAAAGGACATAGCCTTCAATTCTTAATGCAAAGCTAATGAAACTTTGTAAATAAAAAAGAAAAAATCGTGAACTTTTAAGAAAATATAAGTCGCAGCCTCAAGTATAGACAAAATATACATGATAAATACAGTTTAAAGAGAGATTAAAACAAAAAGAAAAGTTGATACTATTTGCAAAATGGAAGAGATTAGAGATAATACCGAGAAGCTAGTTTATGTTTTAGTAAGGTTTCGATGCTTATTTAATCGTAGCATGTTTTACTAATCACAGCTTTACCACATTGATGGATTGAGATTTTGTGCTTTTTCTTGATTTATGAGCAAGGAAGTTTATTATATATATAAATAAATAAGATAAAAAAAAAATAACAACAATTAAATAGAAATTCTTCCTCTATCGATAGAGGCGGCTTGATGGCCAATTGGCTAGCGCTCTGGCCTTTGGTAATTCAGGTTCGAATCCTGGGAGTGGCATGGATGTCTGTAAGTGGTTCGGAATCCACGTTAAATTGTAGGTTCCGGTCTAATTAGCCTAAAGTGTGCAAAAAATGACCGTAGAGTGACAAACCAAACCATCGACAGAGAAATATGATATAGCAATTATAGAATTTATCACATCGTTAAAATTGAAAAAAAAAAAAAAAAATTATATAGAGAATTCTTTCAAGCTGGAAATATAAATTTGAACAATTTTTTAATCACTTTAAATTAAAAATTGAGGAGCAAATAGGCTTGATGGTCGATTGAGCTTCTGTAGTGATGAATAAGATTCACAAATAATATAATGTATTTTACAAATCACTTTATTTGTTTTAATTTACTCATTTTCAAATTTTTTGCTTTCACAATAGAAACCGTAGTCTTTTTGAATCTCCTTCTATTCTTTTTTTTTTTTAATTATTAAACTAAAGGTTGTATTTTTATATTTTTTAGTCTATTTAATTTATTTTCTGTTGACAATTAACTGAGACAGAATATGTAATTGTTCATGACTCACAGATTAATACACTCAAATTAAATATTAAAAATACTAAGCAGAATATATAGTTCTTATTAGAGAATTGTAATTAAATATTAAAGTATGAGGATAATGGATAATTAATCAATAAACATTTATTTTAAGCTAGTAAAAAATTCAAACAAATTACTAATGAGTTTTGTTTCCTTAATATAATATCGGATATATTTTTAAATTCCGTAAAAATAATTGGTCTTAGCTGGCAAAGAAAAACAAAGCAAAAAATTACATTTTATCATGTGTGAAGATGATGTTGTCCGCGTATGAGCTCATTTCCTTTACCAAAAATGTAAAGCTAATATGTAAAACTGATATTTGTAAAATGTGGCAAAAATTGTTTCAAAACATTAATTTTTGCACACTTCATTAATTTTCAAAATTCCTGGAGAAATTCATAATTTTTGCTCTTTGATAGATTTTATAATATATATATTTTTTAATGCAGCTGACAAACACTTACACTTGTCTTGAAGGCCTTAAGACAAGCGCTGCACAGACGTTACTCACTTTGCATTACCAAGGGGAGGGGAGGGGCGTGTAACTTGAAGATAAGCCACGGACGCGGAGTAACAATGCCCCCGCAACGCTCTATGATCATATTAGACCGGCCTAGTGTTTAAAATGAATTCCGAACCACTACAAACACCCACGGCACCGCGGGGACTCGAACCCGAAACCTGTGGTACCGAGCGCCAGAGTGCTAGCCACTCGAGCATTCAGGGTCCAGATTTTATAACATAAATTATAATATATTATTTTCTTTATTATAATATGTCATTTTATTTCTGATATATCTTCAAACAGAATTATAAAATAGAGCTGTTAAAGTGAACATAAATTGGTAGTTAGATTAACTAGAATAATTGAATATTGTAGATGAGAGTTTAATTAATAGAAAACAATCGCTATATTACAATTCATGGTAGAGATTCTACTTTTTTTGGCTATAGAACTTCTTTTAAGTTCTCGTGGCTGTTATTATTAAACATTGGCATTTCTGTAACTGTTGGTGTTCTAGTAATATTGTGATTAACATTTTCATCAGGGAAATATGTAATATGGACTATTACATACTATGAACTCCAATAATATAAGCTCTATTGATATGTTTTCAGTAGGTTTATTCATTTGTGACATTATGAAATTATTTATAACGATGATTTTTATGATTTATTTAAGATTTTGCCTGTGAAAAGAGCATGATTGCTGATGAAAAATTATAATTCGGGAATGGAATTCATTTTTTTTTTTTTTTAAATCTTATATTCCTTATAAAAGTGTATTCAGATTGCTGACTTTATTTAATGACTGAGCGTTATTTTCACTCATAAATAACAGTTTTTTGCTTCATAATTTCCTAAAAAATGTGTATTATTATAGTATTACTGAAACATAAACACTGTTTCAAGAACTTGTTATAAATATAGAAAGAGTTATTATTTATTATTTTATTATTATTTTAAAGAGTTATTATTATTATTTTAACTAAAAAATAAAGAATTGAAAAAGATTTAATTTCCCAAACTTATTTAAGGAAATTTAATCTTTACTTGGAAAAAAAGTATGCCTACCTCACCGAATCATAGTATTAACTAATTTGTATTCCACAAATTTTTGATGAGAATATAAATTGTAAGCAAAGATATTTAATATGCTCATCGGCTAAACTTCAAGAGTCCCTATAGTCAAGGAATTAAGTTTACAGAACGTTGTAGCTTCGATCCTTTTTGCATACTTAACATGCTGGCTGAAAAGTTTGTGGCTGACACATAGATGGCGCTACTAGTATTAAATCCATATGATTTTTAGTTAGCCCTAACATTCAAAAGACACATGTATAAATTTGACAGCTGTTGCACTATTAGTATGTGAGTTATAGCATTTTTAGTGTTCATCACGTACAGTCCACTCAGCTGACTGTCGATTGGACTCCGGTGTGAAATGATGGAGCCATGTTTCATCCATTGTCACATATCGACACAAAAATTCGCGTTTATTACGTTTGAACAGATCCAAATACTGCTTAGAATCATCAATTCGTTGTTTTTTTTTTTTTGGTCGATTGTGAACTCGCGCGGCTCCAACTTTGAACAGAGCTTTCGCATATCCAAATATTCATGCACGATATGTCCAACACGTTCCTTTGATATCTTTAGGGTCTCAGCTATCTCAATCAACTTCACTTTACGGCTATCAGAAATTATTTTGTGGACTTTTCGGAAGTTTTCGTCGGTAACAGCCTCTTCGGGGCGTCCACCGTCCTCGGTGCTCATTTCGCCTCGTTTAAATTTAGCAAACCACTTCTTTACGGTTGATTTTCCTGGTGCAAAGTCAGAATAATGTTTATCAAGCCAATCCTTGGCTTCTACAGTATTTTTTCTCCAAAAAGCAATGCTTTATTAACACACGAAATTCCTTTTTATCCATTTTTTTCAAACTAACAAAAGTTGCTTCACTAAAAATGCTATAACTCACATACTAATAGTACAACAGCTGTCAAATTTATACACGTGTCTTTTGAAGGTTAGGTCTAACTAAAAATCATATGGATTTAATACTAGTAGCACCATCTATGTGTGAGCTTAGGAACTTTTCAGCCCACCTATTATTGTTGAATGACGGATCGACTTTCAAACTAACTTTTATAAGTTGTTTAAACAGTGTTATGTAGAAAAAAGTAACATTTAAAAAAAAAATATAAATTTTCAACTTAACTTTTCTTTTTAAGCGTGGTATAAACATACATAAATAAATTTGGTTACTTTGTAATTTTGTTTTATTGTGAAACTAAAATCTGCATTCTAAGCACATCAACATTTAAAATGAAATGATTACGTGCTTGTAATAAACAAAACGAATGCATTGCATTAAAGCATAAAAAATGTAAATGTGTTCATTTTAATTAGTAATTAATTTCATTAAAATATATTCGTTTTCCAAGTGAAATATTTAGTGTAGATTTTATTTATTATAGATTTATTAATTACTTTTGTTTAGAATTTAAATGTATTATTGTTTTGACATTAAAGCATAAAATATGCAAAAAGTGCAATATATTGAGTTTATTCTTTTGCATTTTAAAATGAATTAATATTATTAATATGCACTAATTAAAAATTAAAGCAAAGCAATTTAGCATTATATGATCAAATTGCTTTGTCAGTGGTAAATATATTCATTCTCTAAATAAAATATAGTATATTCATTTTAATTAGTTTAAACTATTCATTAAAAATAAAAAGATCATCAGTTCTCCAAAAAAAAAAATATTTAATCAAAGTAGAAAAGGATATATAATATATTATATATATTTTTTTAATTTGCCTTGGACCGGTAAATCAAAATTCTATCCGTGGGCCGGATAGAACCTTCCGGCGGGCCGGAGTTGGCCATCCTGATATAAACAATGACTGCTTTAGAAGGGGTCAAATGTCAAATTATTACGTAATAAAAAACAAATTCAAACATCACATTTTTAAATTTCTTATAAATGAAATGTATTTTATACTGATAATTTCAAGATTTTTTAAAAATAAAATATTATAACCTGTAGTAAATTGGACTAATTAATATGTACGTTTAAAATATCTTTATATAATTTTTATAGAAAGAATGAATTATAATAATTTTTTTTTTTTTTTACGCAGAGGCATTGTGAGCATATGAACAAAATAAAAGATCTTTATATCTTGAAACTGGAAAATTTTAACTATCACAATTAGATTGCTGAAAAACAAGCAAATTGAATCAGTGAGTAATGTGTGTAGATTAGTGAGTAATGCCAGGTTATTATTAATGTATTTATTTTCCCCTTTAAGAAATTGTCAAAGAATTTTAATGAGTCGTATAACTTTCATTTGAAATACTAATAAAGAATCAAATACTTCATGGTTTTAAGTACTTTTATTATAGTACATAAATGAAAATAAACTGTAACAGTATCATAGAATCGAGTTTTTATATTACAAATGGGAAGTACAATAACTTAAACATTATATATGACAGAGTTATACAGCAGATTTCAATTTCAAAAACACAAAGATGACAACGCGGCAAAAGTTCGATGAATATGAAGTTTTATTGCACCTTCAACAAAAATGATAGAGAAGACTCAGTTTGTACTTGAAGATGCAGACTGATGTCGATGCTGCCAATCGGGTAAAGTATGCTTTATTTTTTGAAGATAACTAATACATTTTAAGCTTTCAGACTTAAAATACTCTATGGTATTTTGTCTGAATGTTTTATCATTATTTTAAATAAATTTGGCAAGCTAATTGTAGTTGGCACATCTTCTGCTCCACAATAGCTGATATACTGGGTATTGTTACACCTCGTGACTTTGAAAAAAAAAAAAAAATGAGCTTCTCATAGTTTCTAGTAACTATATACATAAAATAGGATAAATTAGTAATTATCAACAATGGCTTTAATTTTCAATGTTCTTCTATATACAAATTACTATACAAATATATGAACATCTTTTTCCAAAGTCTTGAGTTCTGATAACAGTAACTCTAACTTATTATTGATAAGGCCTGCCAAATCAACTTTCCAACAGAAATAAATGTAATTGTGAATGCATTGGCACAAGTTATTCAATTTTAAGCCAATTAAAAAACACTTTATAAATACATAAAAAAATGTATTTATAAAGTAAACAGTAGAAAAATATTTCTACCGAAGTAAATGAAATTTTGATAATTTTTTTAAATAATATTTCGGTTAGTTTCAATTGAAACTTTTTTAATTTTCATAAATAAAAAACACAACAAAACAATCATTCACATAATAAAAATATGTGCGTAACATAAAAATGTGATATTACTTTCCTAAAATAGTATGTAATTAGCTCCTTCTTCAACATATTTCATTAAAGCAGAAAAAGCTCTACATTGGCACATAACAAGTTTCAAAATAATCTATTTCACACGTTAAAGAAAAACTGAATCCTCTGAAATGCTACGTAGCATCTATGCTTTTTTCTTTGTGAAGGTTATCACTATGGATGCTTCGCGATTTTCTCGAAAGGAACACTTTATTGCATCCATTCATCGAACAATGTAGAAGAACTTGAGTGTGACTCTTTTCGTAATGTTCCCGTAATACGACCCCTTCGTGGAACTTCTTTTCACATATAGTGCAGGCAAATCTGCCCTCAGTATCTGGTAAAAGTTCTTCCTCTAGCTTAACTACAGGCAAACGCCCAGAACTTTCTCTGGGTGAACCTTGAAGAGATGGCCCTGGGGAAGAAGGATTGCTTATGGAACTCACAGAACTGTTGCGACCACTGTTTTGGTCATGATGGTACCGAGGATTATTTTCATTCTTATAGTTTGCCACTGTTGTAGTTGGTGGTAGGAATGCCGGGTGGAATCCGGGCATCACACTAGGTAGATGAGAGAATGGAGATCCACTCATGAAGGGACTTCCAGAACCTTCTGCAGACAGACGATTATGATAAATATCGGCAAAACTCAAAGGGAAGAATTATGGTCATACAAGCGATTAAATATATCTCCCCTATAAGCATCAGCGTGAAAGGGATACATCGATCCACCTTTGTCGAAATATCCCCCACCTGATCTATCGGAAGTGGTCGACAGTAGCTTCCTGTGTAAGTTCAGATTAGCACTGTGACGATCGCGACTGCGTTTTGATGGAAATGATGCGTTGCAGCCTTCCACAGTGCACTTGTGCATAAGTTTTAAATGCACATTCTGGTAATGAGTTTTCACTCAAAGTGATTCTGAAAAATCTTTCCACAAGCGGTACACCTACGAGGATTCTCCTTGTCAACGGGGATCTCAACCGATCCAACCATAGAAGCATCTCTGAATACAGGAACTATACCAATCTGTTGATCAGACATTGAATTTTCTGTATCACTGTTATTCAGATGACAGTTTGACGTTAGAGGTGGTGGATGAGAACTTACTAACGATGGCATTATCTCCATTCCAGGGGGATTCTACTCTATTCGGTGCAGTCGTCGTCGTCACGGACCCTAACCCTAGTCCTGGGGCATGATAAGAGACTCCACTTGATACACTAGTACCCCGATGATTGAAATTTGCTCGGTTATTAACATTCATCATATTGGTGAAAGCTCCCAAAGACAGAGATTCCAAGTGTCTTAAAGGATTCTCGCACATATCGTCGTTTTCTTTCATCTGGTTTAATGAAATTTCATTTCTATATTTTTCTAAATCTGCTATAGAAAATCCATTATATCTTTCATGTCCTTGGTTGTTTTTCTCAGAACTGTTTTTAAAAGACGAAGTTGGAGAAGTATTAGCTACAACAGAAGATACAGGAGTAGTAGATTTACTGGTTAATTTTAAGATGGTTTTTGTCTTTTTCATTTTCTGAAATATTATCATCCATATCGTCAAGATCATTAATTGAATCTGAGCCATCGGATGTCAAGTAATCAGATTTAGAATCTAACAAACCATTTTCATCATTATCTTGATCGATATAAGTGTCACTCGAAGAATCATCGGTAGATGCAAACTGCAAATCATCATCACTTGTCGTAGGACATTTAATGGGATTCAAACTTTTGCGCTTCCGAACACCTTTTGTAGATGACAAGATTCGGTCTTTATCACCTGCTTGATTTTTAATGTCTGAATATTCCGTCTTATTAATATTTTGTTTTGTTGGTTCATTGTCTACTTTGGTATTATCATCATCTTGGAGTTTTCCTTTATCTTGAGTAGCTCGAAATAAAGAAGGGGATATTTCAGACCCTGTTATACGAAAGGTCTTTTATATCATTTAAATTAGTTTTGATGATCATTATTACTTTCGATATCTTGTTTAAGTTTCTGGCTCTCTTCTTTTATGGATACATCATTTTCGATTTTTCTGCGTTCTTCCTTCATGCTCAAATCTATTCCTTCTTCTCTGCAGTTATCCATTTCTTCTACTCTAGGCTTCTTTGTCAGTGGTAAAGGAACGTCATTTTCTACATTCGAGAAGTTATCGTGCTTTTCAATAGGAGACATTTCTTGTTTTTATTTCAGAAATGGGATTTTTCTAGGAGTTACTGGTCTCAAGTCAATCTCCGAACCAGAAGAACTATCACCATCATGTGGACCTGATGAATAGGATGATATCATACCATTAGCGAAATCTAAAATTCCGCTTGGTGGGATGATTGGATAAGGATTGGCTGCTCTGCCGTCATGAGGATTGATTTTTTTCTTCTATAATTCGGTGTATGAAGTTTTGGATTAGGATTAGCACTATGTCTATTTCTGCTCCTACGAGAACTGAACATCATATTGCATCCTTCAACTGTGCATTTATGCATTTCTCTCAAATGAACAGCACTGAAATGTATTTTTAGAGCACCTTTATCACAAAAAGTCTTTTAGGCATACATGACATTGTACTCGTTTTTTCCTGTAGCTGGATTGGTTGATAAAGTAGCCAATACAGAGGGATTCCATCTCCTCTTCATAGGATTGGCAGATTTTCTCAAATGTCTCACTTTCTTAGCAGCATAAACAGAATCCATATAACTTGTAGTTAGAGAAGATCTCGTTAGATTGATAGCAGTGTTCCCAGTGTCTTCATCCTCTCCTTCGGAACAATAAATACCATCTTCACAACCACTGCGTTCTGAACTGGCAGTTGTGTATGTGGACGAGTTATTTGTATTTGAAATATTATTTAGACTAGAGGCTGAGAAGGACATGTGGGAGATCGGAAGTTGTGGGAGATGTCATAGGATTAATACCATACAGATTGTTAGTTGTTGACGGTTGCCTATCTGTGTTTTCGTTCTTTGGCAAATCTGGGCTGCTTTTTCTTGACGAAAGTCATAAGGTTGCATGTTTTGCAACTTATTCAAAGGCGACAAAGCAACAGGGCTTGTGCAGTTTATTGGAGATGACATAGTTGGAGATACAGAGTGGGTTGAATTCACATTAGAGGAGAGATGCCTAAATGAAGATTTGTTTCCGACAGGAGGCAAAGGTTGCATTGAACTTCCCATATGACTATAAATGTGACTGCTGTGCTGTTTAAATAGGGAACTTCCGACCGCGTTTCTATTTGTTCTTTCGATGAATTTTTTTAATATCCGACTCAGTCCTAGGAGGCTGGATCACAAAAAATCGGATCTCTCACTGCTTTCTTGAAGTAATAGCTGTTGTGCGATAGTTTTCGTCTCACCAAAACGTAGGAACTGTTGAAGAATTAAAGGCTCTTCTTCTCTTGAGGCTAACAGCCAGCGGTCCAAAGACAGCTCAGATGGGTCCTGGAAGAAATAATTTCAATTAATTTTCTATAATAAGTTTCAGGACGCCTAAATTATCATTTTATAAATGCAGAAGAAAATTGCATATAATCATTTAATGTAAATTTTTTTTAACTTTTAAATTAAAAATTATTATTTGAATTCTCAAACATTTCTCGAAAATCATTAGATTTAAAGTTTGTAAAACATTTGAACAAAATCTTTTCGTATTTTGTTAATCAACCACTGATTATTCAAAATATGTGAAAATTATATTCCTAAATTTCTAGTAGATGGCGCCACACAATTTTAACAAATAGTTAAAATTGTAAAAGTAAAATTTAAATAATACATTTTAATCTGTTTAAAAGTTTTCACATTAATACTTTTAGCTTGATTTTTAAAAATGTTAAATTCAGAAATTCAGCTGATAATTTAAAACATGATTTTTTTACAATTAAGTTTAGCATGATTGAAATACTAATGTATTAATTAAAACAGAGAAAAATATAGTTATGGAAGAAATCACTAAAAATAATATCTTCAATTAATTATTTTATTCATTTACTTTATAGTTTTTAAAGTGTTTAAAATCTTAAATTCATTTATTCCCCACCCCCTCCCTTCTTTTTTAAATTTTATGACAATAGTAAATAATTTTTGAATGAAAATGCAAGGAATTTTCACGACTTATTTTATATGTAACAGTGAATAATGGCCCGCATTTTACTCGCTGTTGAAATGCGACGGTGGGAGGAAAGGAAACAGGATGTTTAATCCATCCCAGCTACTGATGACCCTGTGTGCTGAGGATGACAAAGTGTGTGTTTACGAAGAAGTACCGGTCTGTTTATACGAAGCCCGGGTACTCGTCATCGAACTAAAAACGGTGTTTATTTGCCGAGCACTGGAGATGGAGAACAGACAGAGGCACCACGTGTCTCTGTGTCGTTCTATTTCCATGCACACATGGGCCTTTTGACAAAGATATTGCTATTCCAAGGACATCTGCGAAAGTACTAAGGATTCCAATTGGTTTGCTAAATGAACGAGAACTTCATTTTGATGTCACGTTTTACTAAAAAGAATCTTATAACAAAATGCACCTCAATTTTCTGATTTTGTATTATGAAAAAGTTATATTTCAAATGAATTTATAAACTTTCTCCGTTTACTTTAAATATGTGGAAATAATCCATTGAAGCATTTTCCGAGTAAAACAATTTTCTGTTAAGTAGATTTTAAAATAAGTATATTAATTTATTTTCTATGCTATGTTAAACTTATAAATTCAAAATTTGTTATTTTTAGATCTAGAGATAGTTTGAACTAAAAATTAGCAATTCTTAAATAATTAAATGTATACAATTTAAATAAAATTTTACTTCAATGTTATTTGATAGTGTTGCTAAAAAGACAAAATTATAAAAAAATAAACTGATATTGATTGATATCGATAAATCACTAAAAGGGCACAATCACTTATTCATATAGTGTTAATTACATAAACTTAAAATTTTAGGCATGTTTTTAAAACTTAATTTTAGGCATTTAAATTGTTTCTGACATTTATAAGTAACTTCTTAAATAATAATACAAATTATTACACTTAAATGTAAAAAATTATTCTCTTAATACTTATGCATTCCTTTCCTATCTAGTGCGTGTTGCTCGACAATTCCTGAAGTTTTTATCTAATCAAGTTCTTTAGTGAATACTCAATATCCGATAAGGTAAGGAAAAGTACATTAATATAGGAATCGTATTATTCCCAGACAATTTTAGAGTATTTTAGTATTAATTATTTGAAATCTTATAATGAAAATAATTGCATTAAAAAAACAATATTTGACCTATGTCTTTTATAGAAAAGCAAAAATAATGTATTTAAAATTTATTAAATTCACTCTTTTCCACATTATTTTAAAAATATAAGATTAAATTTTATCAAATCATCTTAAAAGTAACCATCATAATGTTTGGAAAATTTTAAATACGATAACTTGTATGATAGCTTGGATTTTACGAGATTAGTAACTTAAACTTATTCAGAAAACTCCCTAAAACCCTAACTTCCAACTAAATTCCTTAAATGTCAATAAGGTTTCCCAGTTTTAGCCATGATGTGTGCAGACATCATAAAATAAGGTCGAAACGCTACTTCTGGAATGTAATCCCTTCGCTATATACCTATTCCAGAAGAGTGACTTAAGACGTCTGTCATTCCTTTGCCCATGTGCGTGGGTGAATGATTTGTCAGGCGCGAACGTCAAAAGAACGGGAAGACGGAACATGTATATATAGACAACCCAGAGCATGTTCTTCTTCCGAGAAATTACGACGTCAAGCCCCTTGGACATGTGCTCTAATAGGCAACATATCTTCGGAGTGTCTGACAGAGTCTTGTAAATATTTCTCGCTGGTGAGCCTTAAATGTGCGCGGGCCATTGGCTCTGAAGAAGCTGGTCCGCAAAGACACAGATGCCAAGTGTGTAAAAATATCATCGCCTGGATCATATTGCTTGTCATCGCAAACCGCCCCCGTTTTTGGGGCCGCACTTAGCGAACGGAATTGGATTCTGAGCGCTAAACGAACCTTGCAGTCAAGGGTATAATAGCGCATGTCAGCGCATCAATTAAGATGGAGGGTTTTGCGATGGACTTATTGTTGAATGGGCTCTGCACACACTCTGATGACATGTTCATGGTATTTGTGCGAATTCGTATTTTAAGATTCCTCATTTTTTTTTGCAAATAGCCACCTAAACACGAAAAGAGGGTGATAAGGGTTAACTATCACTGAAGTACTCAACAGGGATTATCAAAATGAAAGAGGTGTGACATGTGACTGATAATAAATAATTACTTTCATTTAAAGGACGTTTCGATTTAAAAAAAAATTATATACACTGAATAATTTTCATAAATAGAGTAAATCGACGATTACTTTAGTTAAAACTTTCGGATGACTTTATTGCTTCATTAAGTAAGTTGAAGTAGAAATATTTATTAGATTACAATGAGTGTGCATTTAGAAATTTAAATGTCGAAAAACTTTACATTTAGAAATAATTTGACTGAAAGGCTAAATAAATATATTTTTAGGCATAAAAATATTTTAAAAAATTATAAGTTTCATGCTTATTTGAATAAAAACAAAATATTTTTTTTTCTTCATTTTAAATATTTTTTACGGCTGAACATGCATCCTCCGCTTAAATTTTTTACTTAAAAATAAAATGTCCTTGAAAAATTTTCACTTTACAATATCCCAAAATATGTAATATAATAAATGACATAACAACAAATTTATATTCGTACGACAGATTTTTAACATAAAACCTATGAAAATATTCGAATTATGGTAAACAATAATGCAATGTATCCGAGTTTATTAATTATTACATATATATTTGAATTACGGTTTTATGCACTACAAAAATAATTATTTATTTATTTATGTGATATTAAAAACTATTGTTCTATTAACAACGATCATACCAACCCTTAAACATGTTCCAAAACACGAAGAAATTTTAAATATTACAATACAAAATGTAATCGTGAAAAATATAAAATGATTTGAGATATAATTTTATACTTCCTACTATCCTACCTATTTTATACTTCCTAATTTTTCTAATTCCCTACTATCATTCAGTACAACTTCACACGGTAATCTAAATGATTATACTCTACCAAAGGAATTTAATTTTTGCAGAACAACACCCTTATTGCACAACTTGGAAAACAAAAATAATTGGGAAGCAATTGCCGAAGGAATACATACTCTTTCCCGAACAAAGACTTCCTTAACCAAACCTCTACATCTGGCCTACATAATTCGATAAACAATTTCCAACAGATTCGAAGAGCCATCGTACTTTCAAAGACAGGCCAGCCCCTTCATTTCCATTTACCCTATTCCCCTCTCCCCCTCCGTCTTCAAAGCACTGATGATGTGACTTTAACCAGCAACCATCGTCCACATCGCTAAGTTGGGCCAAATCGTCGCTCGTCACGATTTACCCAGCAGAGTGGACGTTTCAGCAACACGGAAAGCGCTTTGGCGTGACTGACCAAAACAACTGCGAATGCCATCAAAGGAAGAGGTGGCCGGCCAGCGTCTTAAACAATATTCTTCCCACGAGTCAGGAGGTGGAGTGAGAAAGGCGGCAAGCGTCCGAGGGAAGTCAACCCTGCGTTCTGTCCCGAATCCGTCGCTTTTCCATCAGAAAATTAATTGACTGTGGCCTTCGTGAAATGAGAGTCCTCGTTATAACGGTTTCCCCTTCTGACGCTGGCCTTTCAACGGGCCGGGGAAGATTTGCATGAAATACGACGGGCGGATAGTGGCTGGAATATCTCGTGACGACCAACTGTTTAAAATGGATGAACCGATAGACCAAGGAATGGGCATACTTGGAAGGCTGGTGTTGGTCATTTTGCAAGGAAAACAGATGTTCCTCTTGCCCGACTCCGGTTCTGTTAATGGATACATTTCGTTTAGTTGTCCACTCTAGAACGATTTCGGAGAGATTTAAAAGTTTTCTTGAGCGATTTTCTTACATATTCACAGCTGAATTTAAAAAACAACTTTCAAAATTACAAAACTAATTCAGTTTTTAATATATAAATGAAAAAGACTGGTTTTCTAATCTTTTCTTTGAAACCCTTACATTAATAAAGGAATATCTGTCACACGTCATGTCCACTTTTATATCCTTAAATATTACAATTTTTTATGTTAGATTTATTTATTTTTATGTATACAATCTCATTTAATAGCTTCATCAGAAGGCAGACGGAGAAAAAAAAAAAAAAAACGTGAGACATAAATGCAGGTTTTAACGAGACGGGGTATAACAAAGAATTAATGTATCAGGCATACGAATAACAGGTACAGTTTTTAAAAATAATCAGAATATTGATTTTCAAAAATAATATTCTAAATAAAATCAACATATATTGTATATATGTTGATTTTATAACAATAAATAATTAAATATAATTATTTATTGTTATAAAATTGTGTTAAAAATTATTAATTGTTATAAATCGTATCATTTTTAAATATAACAACTATATATGCATATAAATTAATTGTTATATTTAATATATAACAAATATTTAATATTTTGCAAAAATAATAAAAATTTCATAGGTTATCCATAGAATATCTGGACTTTACCATAAATCTTTTTTTTAGGTAATCAAATAATTATTTTTAGGTTATTAAGAAACATTTGGTTTTTAACTGGGATTTATTTCCTAATTAAGCCTAAATGAAACTTGATATGTGTCAATTCTGAAGCTTTGAAGTTTATTTCAGGACATCTTTAAAAAGATTTCGTTGATTTCTGTAGAAAATGATAAGGAGTGTCAAAGGAAAAGATAAGAAAAAGTGACCATTGTAGAGATTGACACGGCATCTGATAAACTGGTAAGATGACCTCCCATATCATCTCAAGGTGACATTTTTTTCCCTTTGAAGCCAGGTGTCTGAGGGTCACAGTTGGACAGCAGAAACATTGTCAAAGCTGAAAAGAAGCCCCCACAGATTTAGAGACGTACAAGAAATTGACTTCCTTTATGGGCCGAAAAGAGAGTTGAATACAACTGACCATTTCCCCCTACTGGTCATCAGTTATATGTAGAATCCCGTGTTACTCTTTTGTGATTCTGTCTCAGTGCGAGAATAATTTGGGATTACTGTTCTACAATTTCTCCTTGACCATCATAGCTATAGCATGGATAATGGTTCGGAAGCCACTTTAAACTGTGGGTCGCAGTCTGTCCCTTGTATACACAAAATGACAGTAGAGAAGACAAACCAAACCTTGACCATCAGCCCCTAGTGCAGTGCAATAGCTGACTGAACATCTTAAGTATGAATCTTATTTTTAAAATAGATTTGTATTTCTATGCATGTTGACTAATTTTAATTAACATTTTGATGGCTTACTTTGTTTGAATGATAATCAATGAAATAGAAATACATTGCTATTCCATTTCGCTTGATCAGCAGAGAATAACCTACCTACCCGAGTAGTATATAAAATATGATATGCACTTCAAAATATAGGTTTTATTAATGTTGTTTCTAAATGTTGGTATGTACTTCAAAATGTAGGTTGAATTTTTATTAAAAATATAAATGTCGTTTTCACAAATTAAACCCCCAAGTGTTAAAATAAAAATAAATAAGATACATAGGTCACTACTTATACATATTTAAAAAAAAATCTTAAAAGAAGCTAATTCAGGGTTATTTAACCGAATTTTAGTTAGGATAATTTAACCTTATTTAATTAATGATAGTTAAATAACTGTTAGTTTATAATAACTCAGTCTAATCAGTATTGTGACATTATATAGGGTTGCAATTTCACAACATTTTCAAAACGCTGAGAACTTTATAAATGTATCATTTTTTTTTAATTCAATCAATGTACATAAATATATAAATGCATAACAAAACTTCTATATTACCTTTTTTTTTTTAATTATTACAGTCTTTTGAACAATTTAAAATTAAAAAGAAAAGATGCTTGTGAAGAAATCAAAGCTTATTAAGCTACAATATTTTTGCTTTTTTTTTTATTATGGTGGATACCTTAAAATGCAAATTTTAATTTACATTTTTTTGTCAAAACAATCTTTAAAATAATTTTTTATATGCGGCATTTGATCTTTCTTCCCCCTCCCTCCTACAAATGGAGCCTAAAGAAACTAAAATGTTGAGCATCCCTACACTATCTCAAACAGTATTAGAACGTAAATAAAAGTGATTTGTGTTTTTGTTTTGTTGTAACAAAGGAATGTTTGATCATTGTAAAATGAGAACATGGTGCCATGTAAACAGCAAAAGAAAATATAAATAAATGTATGTTTCTAACCTGTGCAATGTAACCTCTGGCATAATCTTCGTGCGTCCATCCAAAACCATGAAGTACTTGTAACACTTCATCGCGATGAAGAACGCTAAACAATCGATCCAATAAAATTTTAAGGCGAACAGGAATCGCTTGAGTTCCGTAAAGCATTAGCGATGCCACGTCGAACGCAATACTTGGCTGGACCATTTCTACTTGATGACAGTTGAAGAGATGTCGAAATCCCAATTTGTCCAAAGCTGCAGGGAAAAAAAGCAAAATATTACTTCTTAGTATTAAACTACGAATAGGAACATTTAAATAAAAGCAAAATTATTTCTAATTCATATAATGCATATGTTACTAGTAAAATTTGCTGAATTTGTTTCAACATGTTTATAAGCATAAAGTGATGAATAAAATTTTGGTCGAATATTTCATTAATGACCATAGAGCAATGACAGATATATCTCATTTAAATTAGTTTTTAAAAAAATGAGGTAACTGAAATAAAAATATAAATTTATTAAAATAATTTCAACGATTGGCAAAACACTTTTACCCTTCCCATGCATCGCATACAAGATATAAGTAATTTTCAAAATAAGTTTAATAGAAAGAAACAAATTTAATTACTGATTGTTAAAGTAAGGTGATTTTTTTAATTTCCAAACAAAATATTTTTACATTCATATAATAAGTAGTATCTGATTACAGTCTGATGGCGCAATAAAAAAATTGTCACAAATAAAATAAGACAAAATACTTCTCTCAACATAGGAAAATAAAAAATATTACATATATAAAAAGCAAACACATGCAAATCCAGTATATAGTGAATAGGGTATTTAATAAAGCATAATTAATCTATGAAATCTAGTTAATAAAACAACAATCGTTTTGAAAATTGCAAACGCCAGTAAGCTTATAGTAATAAAGAAAAAAATTAAAAATTTTCTAAGGATTCATTAATAAAAGATTATTTTACTTTACTATTGAGACAAAAATACAATTACTATGAAAAAAAAAAAAAAAAAAAAAAAACTATAGAAAAACAATTTCGGATTGCACACATAGATTTTACAAAAATGTATTTAATTCATATAATAAAAGTGGCATAATATTTGATAGAACATTAATGCCGCAAATATTTAGACGATACCCTGAATATTTATATCAACATATTTACTAATTGATGAAGAATGACCTTAAAAGCCTGGATGCATGGACAAAAAATACTATTGTTTTTTAAGGAAGAACACAAAATACACTGGCAACTGGCATATCGTTTACGGAGTACCAACAGGGGGAAATACCCCTTAAACCTCCTCATTTTAAGTCATATATATGCTTAGAATTCTAATTGGCTACTTTAAAGGTTAGTACAAAAATAAAAGATAAAGTTTCTAAAAATTCAAATTAAAGTGGTACTCAAAAAATTAAAAAAAATACTAAAAATAAATAAAAGTAAGATACAATATAAAAGAAATTAAAAAGTTAAGTTTAAATTCGGTACAATTAGGCTAAATGTTTTACGGATTTTATATTCTTGTTTTATAACAATTGAAGAAGTTAATTAAACTTCCCATGTCGGGAATCGAACCCGGGTTGCCTGGGTGAAAGCCAGGAATCCTAACCAACAGACCACAAAATACACGGTACTACCATTTCTTACCTTTAGCTTGTTAGGTTTCCCTCTAGAGCTAAGAACGACCACAACCATGCAAGACATGAAGAGAGTTCAAAATAAGCAGTTGGCCGGATCTAACACTTGGTGCACAGCAAGGGGTGGGGGAGCGAGCATGTTAAAAAATGACGGCGGTTGGTCGCGAAAAAGCAACCGCTTTCATCCTGTTATTGTAGAGGGTTCAAGGGTCAAACCAGAAGTCAAAGCCAGGGAAGAAATCAAGGGGTCAGATGTCACGCGACGGACCATCCCCTTCAAGTTTTTGGACCTTGTTGATAACTTTTCTTAATGTGGAATAAACAGCATAGACGCCTATCTGACACTGAACCGAGGTGGACAAAGGATTTTAAAAGAAAGTTCAGTGCACTGACAGACAGACACGATTGTTGGTAGCTTGTAATTTTAGAAACCGATTTACTTTGTGACAAAAATTTGTGAGGGTCAGTTCGCAGTGGGAAAAATAAATCTTTAGATCTCCGATCAATACTGACAGTTAAGAAATAGATTTTATTATGATTTGTTGTTTATATTGATTACTAATTACAAAAATATTTATTTATAGTTTATGATGTTAACTCTTCTCTTAACATTTGATAGTTTAGCATGCTCTACTGGACTGAATAGGAGAGAAGCTTGCATAGTAAAAGATGAGATTTGAAATTTAGTGCTAGAATCGCTGTGAAGGTAAGGAAAAACTCTATAATCTTAATTACAGCTACAAGAAATTATTAAAAAAACGATGTATTTTATTTATTTATTTTTTAGTGTTTTTCTACTTATGTAATTAATATATGTAAACTCTATCTAAAACGATGAAAAAAAAAAATGAGAAAGCAGTGTTATAATTGTTTTAATGTCTTTAAAATAAAAAGTTGTAAGTTTTTAAAAAATTAACATTCAAATGTTTAAAATATTTAAACTCTTACACATTATTAATTTTTCAGTAGTAAGTATAAAAAAACTCTCATTGGTAATTAGGAAAGAGTGTGTATGCTTTTTGGATAGATTATCAAATTTCTCATGCGAGTTCCAAGTTTTCTCCCGTACGACACATAATCTCTAACTGTCCTTCAGAAATATATGAAATATATATATATTGAATGGATATATGGACTACATCCTTCAGGAATTATGTGATAACTCAGAGTTTCTCATTGGGGAAAAAACATATTTAATGATGCAAAAAACTAAACTGTTCTAAAAATAGTACTAATGTCCTATAAAAAGTTGATTAAAATATCATCATAATTTTTACTAAGCACATTAGAAAATTACAAATAACACAGGAATATCCTTAAGTCCTTTCTTGCATAACGAAAATACGGATATTTCATCGCTTATGGACAGGAAAAATTACGATGTTATCGTCTACCCTATATTAAACTATTAAACTGACTACTTGATTGCTAACCAGGTAATCTTCTTTCAATTATACCAAATACCTCAAAGTAATATCACAATGCCTTAAAAAAATTACAATCGAAACCTGCCTTGACCGAAAAATAAAAGCAAACTGCAACCAAAATACGTTCCCCGGATTCGAGACTCGTTTACAAAAAAAAAAAATCCGGTGATCTATGGACGCAAGGAAAGTATAAAACCTGTCATTTGGTCCTGGAAAGTCGCATCACCATGTAACCGGACCTTACCACAGAAAAGAAACAACACAATATTATGATTGGAATGGAAGACTGGAATAGCCATCACATAAAGGAGAAAGTCGTGCACCGATAGATGTCGCCGATAAGTTTGTTTGGTAAAAAAGTAAAAAAAAAATGTGGGAGTGAACTGTTTCCAACTCACATACCTGGATAATCACAGGTTTTCTGCCGGCGAGGCTGAATCTATATTTCAGATGTCAAAAGATCTCTCGCATACAGACTTCAGTGAACGCATTCTGGTGTAGAAGAAGCAGGATACATAAACATTCGAGAGGGTAAATCTCTGTAATTACCAGGCGGTCATTTGTTATGCGGGCAGCAGCAAAATGCAGAATTTTAGCTGTGTCCGTGTGCTCTGGAGGTAATTATATTTAAACGAGCGAGCGACAAGGGGTTCGGACGTGTGTGCATTGCAGCCGATTAAAAAACAAGAAAGGGCGGATGACACTTTTTTAAAAAGCAATAACATGATTGCCAAAATCAAAAGCTGAAGATAAAAGTATCAGGCAACGGGCGTACCTGTTACGGAGTTCCTATGTGATTTTAAGAACCACGAAAACCTCCACATCTTAAAGTAGTTAAAATATTTGCACAAAAATGAAGTTGCTTAAATTGAAGAGTAGTAATAAAAAAGAAAAATAAAGAATTTAAGAAAAACCTCACTTGCTTGAAACAATTAATGCAAGAGGCCGAAAAAGCTAAAGCTATAGGTACAATTAAGAGTCCATTGACGATGTCCAAAAAATATAAATAAATAAATAAAATAATTAAAAGTTAACATGAAGTAAAAACAAGCTATAGAATAAATTAAAACTATTAACAATTAAAAAGTTAAAGACCAGATAGCTATTATTTAGATTAAGGTGCGCATTGTAGCAATTAATTAAAATTTAAAAAGCCAAAAAATTGCAGCTCAGGATAAAAGTATCCAATATACTAAATACAGTAATGCAAATATTTAATATAGCATATTCAATAGGTACAAAACTTGAATAACATTGCCTACATTTCTGCATTCTAGCATCTAAACCAGGGTGGCCAACCCAAATGATCTTGCGGGCCACTTTGAAAATGCATCATTACACCGCGGGTCGCATATAAGATTATATATTCCTATATTAGGTTTAGACCCAATGAAAAATTGAAACATAATGAGTTATTATTATTGTGTTCGCTATTATTCTTACATATAGACATAGATAATATAATAATGATACTAAATGCACATTGTAAAGAAATATATAGGCACTAAAAAAAATATTAAACGAAATAAAAAAAAATGAAATCATTAAAAAATATTTATTTTACTAGTGCGATATTTGTTTCAGCAAGAATATTATTTTAAAATCAAAGTTAATTTTTTCTCCTAATTTCGACAATTAATATTTGAATATATGGTTGCATACATAATGTAGTTTTTAATACATTGGTTTTTCACTACTTTGGCCATTATAAAGAAATATATTTTGTAAACGTGTAATAAATCTCACAGGCCTAAAGAATGTTCAAGTGCGGCTGCGGGTTGGCCACCCCTGATTTAGACCGATAGTGCTATTAATTGCAAACTGACGATCAATAAACTCAACAATAGAGCAGTCTCGATATATCGTTCTTTGTCAATTTGTTATTTGTCGCTTTTGTTTTTTTAAGGTCTCGCACTTAAAGATATAACTATATGTGAGTGAAAATTGCATATGCATTTTTAATATTAATATTTTAAAGTCAGAGCATGTCATTCAAAATTAGGACGCAATCTTTTTTAATAATTCTTACATTTTTAATCTCATACAATTTGCCTTGTAGAATTTCATAATTATATGCTATTCAAAAACGGACTTGATATCCAAACAAATCCTTTTTTATACTCACGAATTAAGATTTAGGAAATTATTTTTATGAGAACAAATTAACTTTCCATAAGTATTATCACAAAATCAACTGAAAAACTCCAAAGAATTTTTTTTTTTAATAAATCAAAAGTATATTGCGTGTATGCATTAAATTTGAAGACGATAAATGCTGAAATATTTCATCAACTATAAGTCGATAAACAGCTATGTTAATGAACTGATTAAAAGTCCAATGAGTGCCTTTAAAAACTCATTGAGTAAAGACCTGAACAGAGAAGTCAATTTTCCCGTTTTGGAGGCAGATGGGAAAGTCAATATATCCTTTGTTTAAATGTGACAGAGAATTAATGAGATAATAATACCTCCTCATATAAAGTGCTGCGAGGCATTCGAGATTGGCTAAGGTTTTGGATACAGAGTTTCTGGACGACACTGAGGGGCTTGGCTGCGGTTATCAGACTTGTTAATAATTTGAAAGACTACACCGAAAACACTGTAATCAGACCTCCACAGTGATTTAATATCTCGTTGATTTAGCTATAATGTTCAGATAAAATCCTGGTAGCACCATAAATTAACAGCTTTTTATTAAATTTGAAATGAGACACGTTTTAGGTGACTATATCCTGAAAATCTTTGCATATTTTACATTAAAATTATAAAAAGAGACAAAGATGAGTCTTTGTAATAACAAGGAATTCGCCTTTCAATTCTAACACGCATTAATAAAATTAATAATTAACTAGCATGCATCTAAAAAATTTCAAATGGACAACAAAGGGAAGAAATAAGAATAAAACTTTCGACATACACTTATTAATTTATAATTAATTACAAGTAAAATAAATTTATAACTTTTTCTTTTTAATAAATCTAAAACATCCAAGGACAGTTTTATGTATCCAAGGGCAGTCCAGGGCCATAACAGAAGATGGAGATTACTGTCTTTAGGGAAAATTTTCACAGATAGTTGTTCGGTATTTGTGTGTTTTATGGGAGAAAACCAGAGAAAATTCATCTTAAGGCAAAGACAAATTGACCATTATATATGCTAATAGATTTCGAATCTTCTGTTTCTGAAAACAGTGACAACAGTGCACGCTGCTAGAAGATTCTAACATGCATCTAAAGCGCGCGTATCTCGCCATATCATAAAGCGTTGAATCGGACATTAGTAAACTTCATTGCACCAAGAAATTCAAAAACATTTTTTAAGTTTTGTAAGCTTTTATTTATATATCTTCATACATCTTGATATTTCAAACTGCGAAAAATTATGCTTAACATTTATATTTTAATTAAATTATTATTTTTTTATTTTTAGAATTTATAATGTATCTTTATAGAACTACATCGTATTATTTTTTATATATATGCAATATATTTAATTTTTAGTATTTAATATCACTTTATTTAGAAATAATTTTTTTTAAATTTCTTAAAAGAAATAATAATAATAACAAAAGAAGAGAGATAGTTGTATATTATTTTTGATTTTATTGAACTTTATATTTTTTCATATTGATATTTGAGTTGATTTATTGTTTTGAGCATTTTTAAAATTTCTTTTAAACATTATTGTTTTTGTTTATAAATGGGTTATTTGGTTTACATGATTTTTTTTTAAATTTATTTTCTATTGCGTTATTATATTTGGTTTCACTATAGAGTATTGCATATAAATTGACCACTGTTGAGAATTTAAAATAAAAATAAATAAATAAACTGCCAATCGACTGTATAACAGTCAGATCGAAAAAAAAAGCTTAGGTCGAAAATTTATTTATTTTTCTCTCTATATATATATATTTCATTTCTTTTATTTTTATTTCAATTTCATATTCGCATTCTTTTAAAAATATTATGTTTGAATTTGTTTTACATTTATCAATAAAAATACTTTGTTATGGTAAAAGTTTGGAATTCGTTAGCGTAAATGACATCAAAAATATGTTATGATATACATTACATCAGACACAGTCATATAAGTATAAGCATAATAACAAAGTGCACGTATATTACACGATAAAATTTATAATTAAATGTGAATAAATGTAAATTAAATAATTCTTTATTTTTAAAAAACGCAACATATTTTTTATTATTAATAATATTTTTTTCCTTTTCATAAAAAGATTATAAATAAATCATTCAAGAAAAAATGAAATTGTCTGCATAAAGGAAAAAAAATAAAACAATTGTTAATATCGTTTTCTATTCAAATTAACATGACATTTTAAAGAAGAAAATAATTTTGCAAAAGCTGTAATAATAAATGTGCAAACAATTTCATTAATGTTTTTGGGTCCAATGTTTTTATGATAGGTATTGAATTAGGTATAAAAAATAGGTATTGAAAAAAAAAATGAAACAATTGTTGTTTTCTTTTCATTTAAGTTAACACGACATTTTAAAGGAGAATATAATTTTGCAAAAGCTTTAATAATTTCATTAAAGTTTTTGGATCCAATGTTTTTGAAAGGCATTGAATTAATATATTCTCAAGAATTCCTGTAAAAGCATGTATTTGCAAATATGAAAAGTAATTAGAAATTTTAATAACATTAGAATCATCTAAACATTTTGTTAAATCAAAATCATGAGATTATTAACTTCGTTTAAAAAAATTGCAGAGTTTTAGGAAAACAAATAACACCTATCTGTATATTGACTTGTCTATAAACTTTTCTCGTTAATTATTCATGGCATCACTCAGGGGTAAACGGCATCAATGTTTACATTTAAAGGCAGGTGATCAGTATCAATAGAGATTACATCGCCGAAATAGATAACTCTAGGGAAGAAGTAATATGACGCCAATAAATAATGAAAAAAAAATAGATAATTATTTTTGAAGGCTCTTTAATGCACTATAACAGGTGGAAAAGTAGCTGTTGCTGTAGTTAAAAGGTGCGCCTATACTTCGATGTTTTTTTAGACAGATTCTCAGAAAGTTTTAAACGTGAGAAAATCTAAAAAGTCACCTTTAAAGCTTAAAAAGAAAATATAAAAATAATATGTTTTTTATTTGATATTTTTAAAAATATTTTCTCATTCACTTAAAATTACAAAAATAGAAAATAGCCTTGCTAATCAAGATGAGATTCATCATTCTTATTAATAGTCTTGCTAATAACTAAGAATATTTCTCTCGATTTCTTTAATACTACTAAGATAAACTTTTAATAATTATTTTATACTTTATAAATATCCATCTGAGAAAATTTATTAAAAATTTAAATATTGGAGTTTTTCTAATTAATAGTAATAATAAATTATACTGTAGATTAAATATTCGGTATTTAAAAATTGAATTTTCTTATTGTTATTGTTAAATTACTAAGTTTTAAAGTTAACAATACTAGCGATTTTCATAAATGTTGAAATTTGCTTGCATTTACAATATTAATTGCCTTCTATGAATAATTTATATCCATTGAATAACAATGGAAAGGAAAAAATAGAAAAGTCAGGATTAGTTTCAATGTTTAAAATCGCTTGTTATAGCTTATTAAATGTGTAGTAGGTGTTTAAAATCGTTTATTTAATTTAAAATGCTTAACAAAAGCAGTGACTTTATAAGATTTATAACAATTTTTTTTTTTTTTTTTTTTTGTTTGTTTATTTAAAAGTATATTTTTATTTAAAGAATAATTTTACAAAATTATGTAACAAAATTGATATTGAATAACAAAACAAAAATCAAATAAAAAAACTAAAAAGTTTCAATTTAAAAATAATTACATTCAAGGAATTGATTATTAATCATGCTATTTAGTAAATTTGTAAGTAGTTAACTAAGCTAATATAACCATTCCTAAAAATCTGAAAATCCTAACAAAAAAAAAAAAAAAAAAAAAAAAAAAAAAAAGAACAGTTAAATCAATTATTAAGAATCCGACAAAATGGAAGCAAATGTTATCTGTCATCAAACCACTAAGTACAAATCAATTTCAGGCCAAGAAAAAAAGATGCCACTCAATAATTCCACCCCAAAGTGCTGACACTCGTATAATACACCTAGAGGCCAATCGGCCATTTAAAAACATCATATTATCCTCATTGGAAATGTCCCAGCATTTCAACTTGCAGGATAAGATAATTTTTTTTTTCTTTTTTTTTTTTTAGAAAAGAAATGGAAAGGAAAGGAAAAATAAAATAAAAATATAATTTCCGGTTCTCCATTACTCCCTCCAAGTATAACTGACAAAAGGAAAATTGAAAATTATGAGGGCGAAAGGAAATGCTCAAGCTGCCAATCGAAACAGCAAAAGACGGACCGAAAATTCGTTGTCTTTGAAGAGGTACTACTCACTGCAGCAGCACCTGGGGCAACGGACAGGGATCAAACGCGGAGGAAGTAATTTCCTTATTAACAGTCTCATTTTCACGCTGTCATATTTCATTGGTTGTGCCTCGCATTTAACAGATGTTCATCGAACTTTGACCCATCTTCCAACGGGGATTGGTCCCCTTCGCATGTGAACTTGTTATAAGGTTTATCAATGTGACGCTCTCTGCAACCTCTGACATAGGTGTGCATTGTTATCCATCCCATCTGCTATAATTTGTACTTCGTGTTTTAGAGCAGAACGTATTTATGACAACAATTTTTCAAAAATTAATTGTAAAAATCAGAAATAACTTTATGTAAAAATGGGGATGGCTATTTAGATAATCAATCTGATTTAAAAAATGCATATTTTTATGAATAGAAATATATATATGTAAGATACTTATACATTAATAAAATTAATGAAAATAATTTCTAATGCATAACATTTTCCAGCCTGATTTGCCGAATATATCAAAAGATGATTTGAGATATATCTATATTAAATTTTTCTACATACTGCGTAAGTACTACTAATGTCATTCAATATATTTTCAAATATAAACACATTCGTGTATAAGCCGAGATGTGTTTTTCTTCAAAAAATGGACCAAATTTCAAAACCCGCATATAATCCGGAATAGAAAAATAAAAATCCTGTATCATTCAAACATGCATGTAACTCAAACATCTTGTAACATTTAAACTAGGTAAAACAAGTGAAATATTTTCCAATGAAATCACTGTAAAGTAAAACATCAGACGTAATGACGACAGTTATAATTCTGGTAAATCTGATCATCTAAAGATAGCACATTTTACTACTGACAAAATTCCCCCTTTAAAAGTAATAAAATATTAAAATATAACTGAATACTAATTCGAAATAAGGGAAAACATTGTAACTATTATGGAAGATCCAGACACATATACGTATGAAATTCCCCCATTAAATTAAGTATTAAGGGTAAATTTCAGTAAAGTAAATAAAAAAATCTGCATTTGCTTCAAGACTTAAAAAAAAAAAAAAAAAAAAAAAAAAGGGGGGGCAAGATGACACACTGCAATGCTTCATATTTCTTCTCCACATTGAAAGCGAGAAATTGAATACTAATTCGAAATAAGGGTACTACTATAACTATTAACTTATAACTATTATGAATGATGCAGACATATATACTTATGAAATCTATCCATTAAAGTAAGTATTAAGACCCTAAATTTTCAGCTTCTGCATTTGCTTCAAGACTTTAAAAAAGGACAAAATGACACACTGCAATGCTTCATATTTCTCTTCCACATTGAAAACGAAAAACTGAATACTAATTCGAAATAAGGGTACAACATTGTAACTATTATGAAAGATCCAGGCACATATACTTACGAAAATTACCCATTAAATTAAGTATTAAGGGTAAATTTCCAGATTCTGTATTTGCTCTTCGAGACTTTAAAGAGAAGATGACACACTGCAATGCTTCATATTTCACCTCAACATTGAAAGGAAAAACTGTATACTATCAAAATAAGGGAACAACATGATTATGAAAGATCCAGACACATATGAAATTATGACACATATACTTAGTATTAAGGGTAAATTTCCAGATTTTGCATTTGCTTCAAGACTTTAAAAAAAAAGACAAGATGACACACTACAATGCTTCATATTTTTCCTCCACATTGAAAGCGAAAAACTGAATAATAATTTGAAATAAGGGTACTATAACTATCTACTTATAACCATAATTTATAACTACTATGAATGATCAGACATATATACTTATGAAATCTACCCATTAAATTAAGTATTAAGACCTTAAATTCCAGATTCTGCATTTGCTTCAAGACTTTAAAAAAAAAAAGGACAAGATGACACGACGCAATGCTTCATATTTCTCTTCCACATTGAGAGCGAAAGAACGACTCTTCTCCAGGATTGGAAATCTGGAGATTTAAGAACGAACAATGGAATCCATTACTTTAACATCGGCGGGAAAGTTCGGGAAAATACAAAAATGTAGCCCGATTATCAGAGGGTGAAATAGATGACCGGTTAGAGTAGCGGAGACAAAAGGAATAAAAAAGTTGGAACACGTTATTAATCGAATGTCCTTCCGTTCGACAAGGCTAAGCGAGGGGTCAGTCTTCAGACAGATGACCGGCGACTTATCTTTGTCACCCATTCCGGCGTCAAATCTCTTTCTGCATGTGGAAGGAACAGAAAAAAAAACAATCAAGAAAAGGGAAAAAACGTCCCATCTCCCAGGCATTTTTCGGCAAAGCGGAACATTTGTGTGTTTTTGTCGGAATACGTCCTGTAGGGTGGATGGGGGCCTACATTTTGAAAGAAAGGGAGAATAAATCATTGGAATAAAGCAGAAGCGAACGGTTTTTTTTTTTTCCCGAGACTTGCAGAAGGGGAGATGGGAACAAGTGGGGAAAACGTTTTCTACCGATATGATAAATAAGAAATCATTTCTACTATTTCAGCTTTTCTTTTTTTGGTCGTCATCGTTTTTTATGGGTACGTTTAAAACAAAAGAGTAATTCGATAATATTGTAATTAATTAACTTCGATTAATTTTTTAATTTTATGAACAAATAAGGTGATAGTGTATAAATAAGTTTTTATTTGATGATCAATCCAGACAACATTATTTAATTGTGCAAAATGGGAGTTTATTAAAACATGTTTAATAAAGTTTCTTCTGAACAGATACTATAGTTTATGATTTATTTTATTCATTATTATTATTATTTCACTGAGAGGAAGGAGATGGAAACAAGTGGGGAAAACGTTTTCTACAGATATGATAAATAAGAAATCATTTCTACTATTTCAGATTTTCTTTTTGGTCGTAGTTTTTTATGGGTTAATAAGTTTTAAACTCAATAGTAATTCGATAATATTTTAATTTAACCTATTAATTATTTAATTTTAAAAAAAAATTATAATGTTGTATATAAATAAGTGTTTTATTTGATGATCAAGCCAGACAATATTATTTAATTGTGCAAGATGAGAGTTTATTAAAACATGCTTCATATAGTTTCAACTGAACATATATTATAATTTATGATTTAATTTATTCATTATCATTATTTTAGTGAAAACTAAGAACACTTCTTAAACGGCATTTTTAACATATTTTACAAAAATAAAATTTAAATTTAATTAAATCAAAAGAATATTTACTTAATCACAATACTCAGTAATAATGCAATATTTGAATAGTACATTAAAATCGTATGAAATGAAGGCTTATTTAAATCGAAGAAATATTTATTTAAAAACAATAATTAATAATTATGCAATATTTGAATTATATATTATTGCTATATAAAATGGAA
Source organism: Caerostris extrusa (assembly GCA_021605095.1). NCBI lineage: Eukaryota > Metazoa > Arthropoda > Arachnida > Araneae > Araneidae > Caerostris > Caerostris extrusa. The sequence goes on along the minus strand of BPLR01020282.1, from coordinate 158,811 downwards.
AACTGATTTTATAGGATTTATTAATTTTAACCATTCAAATTATATTTAAAGAATTTAACATGTTGAAAAAAAAATTTTTTTATTCAACCCTACTATTACAAATTTAAACACCTTCCCCAAAAATGTGTTTTTATTCAAAATTTTTAATTAATTTAATTAAAAATTATTTTTACAAAGAATTTGGTAGTTTTTGTAGGTAATTTTGGTAACAATTAAGAATTTTACAAACTATTTGGTAACTGTAATAACAACAATTTAATAATAATTTTAAAACTGTTTTTAATATAAATTTGATGATATTAATGAGTTATTATTGATTAAAATAATTTAACATTTTAGCCTGTTTAAAACTGTCATTGCGAAAATGCAATATCATTTAAACTATATTTTTCTTCTATTTTCTGTAAAAAAAAAAAAAACTTTTTTTTAAATCTTAAAAACTAGGTGATATAGAGAAAGCTTTCCAAGATGAGAGAAAAAATAAATATTTGATATACGTGATAATTTGATAAAGATCAGTCATTTTTTTTTAGACAATTTCGCAATTTTTTTTCTTTTTATTTTGATTATTCTCATAGAGGTCAATACCAGTCGAGAAATTTTATGAAGTTATAGTTTTGCTCTGTCGAATTGTATCTATATGTAGATTTTTTTTTTTTATACTAGTTACGTTTTAGAAACATAGCTTTTATAAATTCCTATAATTAAAAAGTAATCGTTTTGTACAAATGTTGCTTTTACACTACATTTTGTTACAAGCGAAATAATATATATATATGCATACACATTCACACACACACACACACACACACACATATATATATATATATATATATATATATATATAGATCTTTCCATTTTTGTTCCTTTATTGGACACGTGAAACGTGCTTCTCTTTATTGGGCAGGTGCAATTAAATTTTATTTATTTTTTAATGCGTCAAAAATAAAATTTAATTTAATCCTAAAATTATATAGAATTATAAGGAAGTTAAAAAATAAAAAAAGGAAAAAGTTAAAATAATTCGAAAATGTATAAAAAAAAAATATAATCCTTAAACAAAATTAATACAACTAAAATTCATCCAATAAACTACATTGATTGTGCCTTTGGATTACATACAACATGAAGTGAAACCGCAAGTTAATAATGAAACGGACAATTTACTACAACATACTTTCATCGGTAAAAGCAATACCGGATTGCGGTCCAATAGACCTTAACTAGAAAAAAAAAAGGGGGGAACGCCCACTTATTAAAGATAAAATAAGATGAGCGCATTCTCCAACAGAGGCTATCAGTTACCGCGTTTGAAGAGGTAAGAAAACCAGGACGTAATGAGTCTTTGTCTTGTTCTCCTTTCTGTAACTAGTTTGCCTTGTTGCAAAGAAAAACAAAATCAAAAAAGGGAATTTTCAAGGTTGTTGTCCATCGCTCTGGAGTTTTGGCGATATTAACACACCATCAACTTTCGCCAGATAGAGCCCTTTCTGCACAACATTTATACGCATGCATATTAAGAACTGAAATTAATAATATTTTTATCAGCATGCTGTTTTATTAATAGGTAGATATGAATTATTTATTTAACAGGGTATAAATGGCAATAAGGGAAGGTAAGATTCGATTATTATCAATGAATATGTTATTATTGATTTCATCAACGCCCAATCGTTCATCGGAATAATGAATTATTAATGGAATTATTTCGGTAATATATATCTTGCAATTTGGTTAATAGTTTGTACAGTTTGTACATCTTAAAATTGTATTTGTGTTTACATTTTGAATTGAAGAAAAGTGTATTTCCAGTCAATTCCGTTTTCTTATTTCAATCAAAGATTTGCTTTATACCACGGACATTATCTCCATTCCTATAAATCATATATCATAAAAATTAGAGTGGAAATAATCATTTCAATGATTTAATTCAATTTCAATAATTTTTATTATTAAATAAAAAAAAAATGAAGAGAAATGCTGTTAATAGCGATATTTTTTTTTTAATCGGAAGTAATTCCTTTTTACCATTTTAAACGAGATATAAAAATTAATTTAAAACCAAATTTTTCCCAGAAATTTTTAATCAAAAGTTTTTTAAAAATACTTTTGATTAATAATTTTATTACATAAATTGTCATTTATATAATAAAATTTATTACTTATTGGACACATTAAATCATTTCACATTGCAAATAAGAATATTTTTATTATCTCTGAAAGAATATTTTTTAATAAATGTAATATTTTAATTAACATCTTGCAGTATGAGTTGAAATAAGAAGCAGTATTTATCGCGTAATAAATGATGTTGCAAACGTACATTAACAAAAATATATGTATTTTTTAGACTCCTCGTTAAAAAAAACTATGTAATAGCTAATTGATGCAAATTACATTTTTAATTTAGATTCAAAATTACAGAATTGGCACGATTTTTTATAAATGCTACTTTATAAAATTAAAAAAAAATCCTTCAAATAAATTGAAATGGATTATAATTTTTTTGTATATAAATAATGCATAATCTTATATTTTTCGATAAGTTAACATATATTTAATTTATTATTATTGAAATATAAAACTTTATTTTGCTTTATACATTACATTAGAAACTAACTTTAAAATCCACATTTTAATAAGGACGTAACCAACATAAATATTAATTAAGATAGATTGACAGATTAATTATAATTTAATGTAATTTTGCATACACTAATAAATAATTTTCGTTTATTTTTCCATGTACTTAAATTGTTCCGGTTTATTTTTCTATACACCATATTTTAAACGAATTTCATACAGAAGTCTTAAATTATTTAGCATCCTAACCTTAATAATGAACAGTATATGCTTTTATATTTTAATTGGTATTTTGTGATATTTAAATAACTAAAATCAAATTTCAAGTTAAAAACCTACTAACAACACCTATGGCATTGCTGATTGGTAAATTTTAGGTATTAATTTAAAAGTAATTTGGAAGTCTCCATTACTTTCCTATGCCTAAGAACTGACCAATAAGAATCAACTTTATATTTTTCCCGAAGTACAAAAAAAAAAAAAAAAAAAAAAGAATAATTTGAAGGAATATGTATATTATTCTTTAATATTCCGTTATACTGCATCGTGATTGAATCACACATTCGGAATTCTTAAGGATTCCAAGCAACCAGGATGCAAAACCACAATGTAGTAAAATTTTATACTGAGACATGCAGCAATTTATCATGTAAGAAGATCTTTCAATACACTATATCCGTATATGTTTCATAAATGTAGTAATTTAGTCTAGTCCTTATGTCTTTCAAATTGCCAAATTTTATTATTGCTATTAAAAATGCACAAGATCTATGAATTATTAGAATGAATCCAAGTTAAAAGTCAAGACAAAATCATCTACAGATGTCAAGAGGCATACAGAAATTTATCTTGTAAGAAGATCTTTATATCTAAGATATAAAGATCTATATATCTAGATATATATCTTAGATATACCATATTGCCTGTTTTATGTCTGTCAAATTAACAAATTTTATTGTTGCTATCAAAAATGCAGAAGACCGATGCATCATTATTAAAATGAATCAAATCAAAGTTAAGTCAAGACAAAATCATCTACAGATGTCAAAAGTAAGAAAATCAAGCTTCGATTGTCCGATGTAGGAAAACACCAGCCAAAAAGGCAACCCCTCTTGTGAAACAACCCCAGAGCGCAAGGGGGCGGGGGGGCAGAAAAGCAGAGGACAAGAGTTAAAAACAAAGCCTGTCCGAGAGAGAGAAGTCCACCATCCATTTCGATGGCGGCGGGTGTACAGAAGTGGCTCGCGGACACGCCCATGGCCCGGGGACACTTCGCGGTTCCGGGACACCTAATGACGGTGAGGTGAAAAAGAAGGGGTCGGGACTCGGCGATCGTGACTGGCCCAGATGGAAAAGATTCGAGACTCAGATAGCCTCTGGTGGGTACTCGCGCTCGCTTTCTTCTGCTACCCCTCACAATGAACTGCGTCCGGAGAGTTCATTTTGTTGTCCCCCCCCGCCCCCCACCTTCGCCGACCCCTTGTTCAACAACAGGCCGGCTAATTGTATTCCAGGCCAAACGCTTGTCAGAAAGCAAACTCAAGCGATGAAAGCCCGATAAGTAAATCACTGATATTTTGTGTGTTGATCTGTTACTGAAGAAAGCTGGACTGCTTTTGATTTGAAAGACAACTTTGGGGCTTAACAATTGGACCATTCAAGTCTATTCATGGAATTATTATAATTATAAAAGTGTTGCAAAAATGAGAGTACTATTTGATAGTCATCATAATTTAAGGTTAAAAATTATATCAATTTCTTTGGTTTTCGCCTTAGCAATTTGGCATGAGTTGAATATTAATATTCTCAATCATTTTAATAATTATTTTAGAAAACGTCATAACTGACCAAATTTAGTTTTTAAATATGAAACTACTGAACTACTGAAATCATCACTACTGAAATTATGATTAGACATTCCAATTTTCATTAAATATATTTTTAATGTTTTTATTTTGCTTTATTAACAACAAGCATTGCTTTCACAAATATAATATTGAATAGTAAAAATAAAATAATGCTTCATTTAAATAAGATATTATTTAAAAAATTGAATTTATATAAAAAATAAATGGAAATAACGAATATTTTTGTCTTCTCATTTTTCTTCCTCTTAAATTCATCATTTATAAACTTTAAAGAAATATTTAAATTTACTTCAATCAATGAAAAAAAAAACACTTTTTAACAAATATGAATATTCAAAAAATTAATAAACAAACTTGATAAAAATTATTAATTTACATATTTTTTTTTTCTTTTGAATTGAATGTGGAATGGGATTGCAGAAATAATAAAATAATTTATTACTCACTTTTTAAAGTATAAATTTCAATATTTTCGAATTGTTTTGGCGTTACATTTAAAGACAACTTTATACACAACTTTCGTACTTTGCAATTCAGCCATTCAAACTTATTCATAGAATTATTATAATTATAAAAGTGTTGTAAAAAATGAGTACTTTTTGATAGTCATCTTAACTTAAGGTTAAAAATTATATTAATTTCTTTGGTTTTCGCAAGTTGGCTTGAGTTGAATATTAATATTCTCAAACATTTTAATAATTATTTTAGAAAACGGCACAACCGACCAAATTTAATTTTTAAATATAATTCATCATTTCTAAAAGTGTGATTATCCATTCCAATACTAAAGAATATATTTTCACCGTTTTTATTTTGCATCATTAATAACAAGCATTATTGCACAAATATATTATTGAATAGTAAAAAATAAAATAATGTTTGGTTTAAATATGATAGTATTTTAAAAATTCAATTTATTTAAAAATTAAATGCTAATTGTGAATATTTTTGTCTCCTAATTTTTTTAATTTTTTATTTTATTTCATTTTTTTCTAAGCCGCCTGATGGCCGCCTAGAACTCTGGCCTTTGGTACCACAGGCTTCAGGTTCGAATTGGCATGGTTGTTTGTTAAAGGTTCAGAATCCACATTAAACTGTAGGTCCCGGTCTAATTAGCCCAAAGTGTGCATAAAATGACCGTAGAGCAACGAACCAAACCAAACCAAACCAAACCTAATTTTTTTGTCCTTCTTAAATTCACCTTTAATACACTTTAAAGAAATATTTAAATTTACTTTAATTAATAAAAAAAGATTTTTAAAAATATGAGTATTCAAAAATTTATTAAGCAAACTTTAATAAAAATTATCAATTTATAATTTTTTTCTTTTGAATTCAATTTGGAATGTGATGGCAGAAATAATAAAATAAGTTATTACTCACTTTTTAAAATATAAAATATAAGCCGTTATTATAAATTAAAAGTGAAATTAGGTAAAATAACAATTTTTATATTCATAATTGTTTTTTCTATATAATTTTGTAACCTTTCTTATGAAAAGGTTACAAAAATAACTAGCAATTCAATTCGGAAGAATGTATTTCTTGAAAATTATCTCATTTAAGGTAAACGAAAGACTCAAGTTTATAATAAAGGGCAAATTATTAACATTCTCTCTGAAATATAAAATGCTATTTAAATAGACAAATAGGAACACTACATCTTGTAAATTACTGTAATTCGCTCTTGAATAATACTATAATTTAACTCGCATAGTGTGCAGACTTCTAAATCAAGACATACTAAGAGAACGAACAACAGACAAGAAAAAAATAATGTGTTCTTCGTAAGTTGTTTAAATAGGATTTTAACTTGGATGGATGTTAAAAATTTAAAAATCTTAAAAATATTTTCAAAAATCTTGCACGAAATTTTAAAAATATTTTAAAGATTAATACAATAGTTAAAAATTAAATTTTAAAATTACTTACGGCAACATGTGATTTTAATGATACAAGCAAAAATACAATACGATTGATGTTAAAAAAAGTTATAAAAGTTATTTCTGTAATTTATTAGAAATTAATATAATTGATACGATAAATTAAAAATCTTCATTTTTTTAATGAATATAATAATTCATGTGATAACTAAAAAAATATAATAACCATGAATTTTTAAAAACTAATAAATTATTTAAAAATTAAATTTTGAAATTTCAAAATTGTTAAATTTTTATAAGATAAGAAAAAAAATACTGTACGATCCATGTTTTAAAAAACCTATAGTATAACAACCAAAATTTTAGAATAATGATGTTTATAAACGATTTTGTAAGATGCTTTTTATGTTTAAAAATAAATTGAGTTAGTATTAACAAATAACAATTCTATTAAAACGGTATGGTCTCCAATGCAGGAATATTTATTAATTTATTTTGCTGTACAAATATATTGCGTTGCATAAAATTCAATCTATTCAAATCTCATAGTCTACTGTAAAAAAATATGTCGATTTAAAACGAAATGTTTGTCTACAAAGCTTGTTTTATATTTCTTATGAATCAATAAGTGTTATTCTAAGTTTCATGAATATTCCTAACAAGAAAAAAATATACACAGAAAAATTAAAAAGAAAATTTTTTTTTAATTAAAATGCTATGTAAAGAACGTTTCAATAAGAATACAATGGCTGCATCAAAATGGAAGGATAAAGTACTTAACAGAAAAAAACTAACGATTAAAAACTTATTGTTCTTATAACAAAATTAAAAGGGGAAACATTGAAAATCGTCCAAAAAGCCACAGGCCCATTCTTCCCATCCCCCACCCCCAAAAAATGCCCATAATTTCATGGATAAAAAAATAATAATCGTCTGCCCGAATGTACAAGTTACCCATAAAATTTAGAATTTAATGAAAGATTAAACACATAACAGCAATCTTAAAGTATGAAAACTATAGAATTCCAAATGAATGTCTTTTCTGGAAAATCTCATTTTTATTTTAGATTTTAGTCTTTGTTTTCACCAGAGAAACTTTTACATTATTTAATTATATAATTATTAGCTTCTGAAAGACATTTAATAAATATTACGTAAAAAAAAAGCTCGTGGAAAAAATTTTTAAAGATCACGTGTAAAAAAGGGTCGTGAAAGAAATTTAAATACACCAATAAGAATAACGCGTGAGGAAAGTAAAAAAAGAAGAGCAGACATTGAAGGTTTGTCAAGAACAAAAAGTTAAACGAATAACTCTGCATTCAAAAACAATACCCATAATTTTAGGGGTAATAACTATAATAAATTTTTTTTTAAATTATCGATTTTAAAATTGATTAGCATTATATTGAAATATTTCTACCACTAAATACTTGAAGTTAATTTCTTATTTCTTTTTTTCCAATTTCTTGTTTCTAATGATTATTTGTCAACCTGCAATGAGAGTTAAACCATGAATATAAGTGTTATATCTCATCGATTTTTCTGACGATTTGTAACTAAATGGACATCGAATATTATCCTAATACTTTTGTTATCTGCAAATTTTAGAGAAATATTCGATTTTTCTTTAATTAAAAGTTAGTTATGTAAATCCCATAATAAAGATCATTATGTTGTAAATTAGCATTATTATCTTCTTTTCTGTATCTAGAAGTTTTTTACGGCTTTGATATTGCAATTAAGTAATTCTTTCTTTCTACTATTAAAATTCTGAATTTAAAAAAAAAAAATATATATATATATATATATATATATTTAAGAAACAACAACAACAAATGAAGTTATATTTTTGTATGATTTTTGAGTATTCTTATTGTTAAAGGTCTTAACTGAATCGTCCATTTCTACACTTTTTTTCTTCTATCCTATTCTTCGCTTTTTGAAAAGAGTAGAAACATTAGTTACGCCACTTTCTTCTATCCAGTTTTGAATAAACGTTTACGAACCTTACGAAGCGTAAAGAAATAATGTTTCTTTTTCTTGATGTTTCTCTTTGGAGATGTTTAAGTAGTACAAAAACGGGGAAAGAAAGTAGAGGAAAAAAAAAAAGTCGTGTCTCTTAAAATGTTATGTTAGAACACTTCAATCGGAACAAATTAAATTTGTATTTTTATACAATGTCATTAAATGATTGTATACTTATTCTTTAAGTATTAAATTCAAAAGCATTTCGTTTTGAATATCATTACTGTTATAAAATCATATGGATTATTGTTATTATTATTATTTTAAAAACATTTCAAATTTATTGTTGTTTTCCAATGTTAATTTGCTTTTAATAAAAATATATTTTCTAAATTCTAAATGTGGCAACTTCTTTTATTTTTATTTTGTGATGGCAATTTTAATTTTTACGCTAAATAAAAAATAAGAAAATAATTCAATAAAAAAAATCTATGAGGTTATCCAATAAATAAATAAATTTATTTATTAAATGTTTGTTTAGAAAATTCATAAGGAATCATAAAATTAGCAAGTTTCTATAAAATTTCTTATAAATGCTAAACGCCTTTTAACTTCACTGAAGTTTTATCATATATATATATATATATACCTTTATACATATTATTTTAACTCTGGTTTTTCAACTAAATTAAAAAAAATATTATTGCAGTAATATCAAAAAACTTTGAGTATTAAACACAAAAGTTAGAAAAAAATGAAAACAATTTTGTTTTATAAACTTTGTAGGTATACAAAAGCAATTACTATAATGAAACATATTTACTTAATAATATCAAATATTGGCAATTAAATTTATATTATTTTTTCATAAGAATCAATTTTCCTCCTAGGATATTAGAAAATTTAATAAGCGGCTATAATCAGTTGATAAATAATTAATACCAATAGTGTCAAAAAACAAATTTTTATGCATTCGCGTATTGATATTTTGAAATTATTTTAAACAACATTTCTATAGCCAGTTAAATGAATGCAATTTTAATATTACGTGTTAGTATGTTTTGGTCCAGTGGTTAAAAGCTATATTCAATATTAACTTTGTAGAAAAGATTCCAAAAATATTCCAGATGTATCCAAACTTTTTAAATATATAAGTTCGCTTATATACAAATTTTTTATGCCGCTTAAAAATTCGTATTTCAAAACTGAGTTATTGATTATTTTTAAGCTAATTTTTTTGTTAGTATTTTTGTCAGAATTACTATTCAAGATAAGATGACTAATCTTATTTTGAATTGTAATTCTGATAAAAATACTAACAAGAGCACTAACAAAAATAATTATAATAGAAGACAATTTTTATAGTTTTGACATTGCCTTTAATACTAGACAAAACCATAAAACACTCAATAAAATTTGTAAAATCTAACATTAGTGTCCAATTAAGTAACTTCTTTTTCTACCATTAAAATTCGGATTTAAAAAAAATATATATTTTCAAGAAACAGCAACAACAAATGAAGTTATATTTTTGTGTGATTTTTGAGTATCCTTAATGTTAACTGAATCAAGCGGCTATTTAAAAATCACCAATAACCACAATTTGGAAATACAAAATTTAAACGGCATAAAAATAAATGTTTATGTTTAAAAAATAAACCTAAATTTAATGGTACCTTAATGTTTTCTATAGTTTGATTCAATTGTAATGACCATCTTGTACAATGCTACAGGAAACGAAAAATACGAAAATTTACATGCAAGACATGCATTAAAGACAAAATTAATTAGATTAAATAAAAAGGATCACTACATCGACATTCACAATGTGCTTCAGTTTGAAACCACAGACAAAATTGAGATCAAATTGGTTGCACGTATTAAAAGCTAATTAAAATTCGTTGGGCAAACGGCCAGCCAGCCTTTGTTACCAGCACATACCAAGTAGTTTGCAGGTCTAATTATTTTTGTTAGTATTTTTTTAGTCAGAATTCAAGATAAGATGACGAATCTTCTTATCTTGAATAGGAATTCTGACAAAAATACTAACAAGAATAAAAACAAAATAATTAGCTTAAAATCACCAATAAACGCAATTTTGATATAATTTTAAACGGCACAAAAAAAGTTAGTATATAAGCAAACTTGTATGCTTAAAAATAAACATAAATTTAATGGTTTTTCAATGTCTTTTATATTTTGATTTAATTTTTACGATCATCTTAACTGTGCTGCACGAAATGCAAGTTATGAAAACATTACATGCAAGGCATGTACTACAAAGAAAATTAATTAGATTAAAAATAAAATAAGGATCACTAGATCGACATTCACAATGTGTTTCAGTTTGAAACCACAGCCAAAATTCGAGATCAAATTGGTTGCACGTATTAAAAGCTAATTAAAATTCGTTGTGCAAACGGCCAGCCAGGCTTTGTTAGCAACACATACCATGTAGTTTGGAGGGCATTCTTTCAACTCGGACCTAGTGTCCAAACAGGGAAGGCAGGGAGTGGCTTGAGACGACAGCCGACAAATAAATGATAATAGGCTGACCCCTGGGACTGAAACTTCTCTCTTTTTTTTTTTTTTACCGCCACCCGATCAACGATTCCATTCTTCAAGGCTCGGGAGTGTACGATCACGATAATCACCTAACGATAACCGACTTCTCAAAAAGGTCATGGCGTCTGTAGAAATGGCCACCCTTACGAGCCACAGATGCATCCTGGAATTCAAATCATATTTCGTGTCTATTTGTTATTATCACCCTCAAGAATGACCATGTCCATTTCGTGTTGCAAGGTATTCAGACCAAGGACGAATGATTAATAGTATATTAAGGAGATAATCATTTTCTTGATGCATCAAGAAAGACTTTTTTTTTTTAAGATTCGATCTCTTCTCTGAATTATTCATTCAAAAGTAAGCAATTTAAGGTTAAATACAATTTTGAAAATAAATTCGGAGTAGAGGTAAAAGAAGAAAGTGAATTTAATCTCCAAGGATATTTATCATACACTTAATTTTAAGAATGCAAATTTAGTAAAGATTCTGTTTTCAATCTCGGCATTTTTTCAATTAGTAGAAAATGAAAAGATAATGCAATGAAGCAAAAATTATCATTTTAAAGCAACACTTTTTTTCCCAGTGTAGAAGGATTCATTTTTATTTACAAGAAAGATGATTTGGTACATTTTAAAGAATAATAATAAAGAATAATATCATTTTAATATATAAATTGTATTTTTGACATTTGAACATTTTGGTTCTTGAACATTAAATTTCTTTTAGAACAAATCCACTGCTTGCACAGAATGTGTATACTGCAATGGATCCCTGCTTGTGTGGATTTAGAATTTAATGAAATTGCAGATTCTTTGGCGAAGAATCAGACTGTCATTCCTGCTTCTCTTGTAGATGCAAATAAATGCCTTGGCGGAATCTAAACTTCATAATCTAACTCCTTCTAAGATTAAAACTAAATACCAAATTACATAAATAAATATGAACAGAAAAACAACTACTACTCTCACAAGATTACGGATGAAGCACCACAAAAATATGAAAATTTCTGCTGATGGCGTTAAAAAATACCAAAAATGTAGCAACTGGCCTGATGTCGAGCTTACTCCTCCTCATGTCTTTGACTATCCAGATGTTGCAGCCGCTATATATTGTCCGGACCATCCCTCGGAAGAGGATTTATACTTCGAGTTGGCAATCAACATAGCCAATATTATTCGGGAGCACCGCGATATTTTATTTTGTGGTACTCTTTTAGGGGATACGACAACAACAATGTATTTTTGTAAGCTGCATTTATGCCATTGTTGAAAGGATATTAAAAATAAAATGTATTCCTAAGTGATAAAAAAAAGCAAGAATAATATCCTTTGTAATTTCGCAAGGTTTTCTTATGTTTAAGTGAAAAAAAATTTTTTTTTAACATAATAATGAAAATATTTAAACGGCAATTTAATATGGGGAGAAGTAAATTAGTTTAACGTAGATATTACTATGCAATTTATTCTCTTTATATTAGAAGTTGCACAATAGTTAATTTACAAAAGATAGAAGCATCTTGCTGAAAATGGACAGGGGTGATTTGGTGGTGAATGTACCAGGCTTCTGAACTGCGACAATTCAGTTCGATTTTTGCTATCATAATACGGTTTGAAGAGATGGGTATAAAATGAATCGCTAGATACCAGCACTTATATAGTTCGTTTCAAATTGAGGTGGCACCAAGAAACAACATTAGTGCATCGAAAAAGCGTTACCATATAAAAATATTCTAAAGGCTTGGCAAATTTGTGAGTCAACGAGAAAAAAAGTATAAGAATTGTGTAGTGTCTCCTCCCACCTACATTAAAAAATATTCTCAGGATTTAAACATCAAATTAAAAATGCAATGTGAGTGTTATAAAAAAATGTTGGTCTACAGTGAACAAATAAATTTGCGAAGAATTTTAAAACTTGCTTGCGTCAAATTAAGATGCGATGAAACACTTTTCATGATTCCATCATTTATCATGACTAAAAACCGCGTTTAGACCGCTATTTGTCAACGGTATATCTATTCTTCTTGCACGAATTGCTTGGTGCTACGCGACTTGCATATCAAGTGAATCCGGTTCCACAATTCATTTACTTTTTTTCTTTCTCCCTCGGTGCGACAAATGTATGGGAGCATTTTATATGATTAATTCATACTCATATCTTTAATTTTGTGTACAGACTGGAGTTCAGTGATTTGTAACACATTAAAAAAAAAAGTGAAACGGGTACTTAAATTTGCTGCAGTTTTATAGAAGCAGTATTTTTGTGAAAAAAATTCTTTCACAAGCGCAATGAATTAATGTAATTATGAATGATTGAAGAGCGCGTATCATCCACGGCACAAAAGGTATTGAAAAAGTATGTTCAGTTTATTTTAAAATCAGTAATTATAAATATTATAGGTAAAAACTGGTAGTTTGGTCAAATCTTTCTGCACAATTTAACTCTACATTCTCATTCAAATAACAATGATTAATAGAACTGTCAATATGACAATAAAGCTAAAAATTCTGTAAGCAGTTATTATATTTAAACCATCAAAGTGTTTTCTCCTTTAAATCCAAATCAAAGAGCTACTATATATTTTTAATATTCTAACTCGGCATCATGAAAGTCCTTTACTAATTTTGAAACTAAATTTTAATATTTTCTGAATTAATAATGGTAAATAATAATAATTATAATAATAATAGCACCATAAGTCAGAGAGATTTATATTTATAACAAGTTTAGGATATTCAAGTTAAAATTACATTTGAAAAACTCACGTTCTCGATATTAATATACTGAAAAATTGATCTCTGTTTTTGTTATATTAAATTTACTATCCAGAAATAAAATTCAAAAGAATTTTACGCACAATTTTAAAAAAAAATATGTATTTTATATTTAATAAAGTTAATAAGTTAAATATGAAATGAAAGAATAAGAAAACTATAATCATTTTGAAAAGTGCAAGTAATGTTGTGTCGATAGGAGTGTTAATATGCACCACAATAAATAATTAGCCTAAAAGTGCTGAAATTATGAATAAGTGAATTTCAAAAGTTCAACCAGCAAAAATGCTTTTTTAAAAAAGTAGATAGTATATCATCGAAGAAACGTAAATTTATTCATATTATTTTCATGTTTTCACTATTCTGTTCTATATTTGAGAAAATATATTCGCAATCAAATTTATATAAACCAATAACACCAAAAACCGAGAAAACTATATTTACAACAAATTTGTGATATTCAAGTTAAAATGTGAGAAGTTGACGATCTTCATAATGACAAAAATTGAATCAATGTCCTAGTTTGAAGTTGTAGCATAAAAATAATCCATATTAAACAACAATTATTTTTTTTATAGTGTTGGAAATAATTTCATCTCTGTTCTAGTTTAAAGTTGTGGCATAAAATAATCCATATTAAACAACAATTATTTTTTTATAGTGTTGGAAATAATTTCATCTCTGTTCTAGTTTAAACTGTGGCATAAAATAATCCATATTAAAAAGAATAATCCACAACAATTATTTTTTATAATGTTGGAAATAATTTCATCTCTGTTCTAGTTTAAAGCTGTGGCATAAAATAATCCATATTAAGCAACAATTATTTTTTATAGTGTTGGAAATAATTTCATCTCTGTTCTAGTTTAAACTGTGGCATAAAATAATCCATATTAAAAAGAATAATCCACAATAATTATTTTTTTTTATAATGTTGGAAATAATTTCATCTCTAGTTTAAACTGTGGCATAAAATAATCCATATTAAAAAAATTATCCACAACAATTATTTTTTTATAGTGTTGGAAATAATTTCATCTCTGTTCCAGTTTAAAATTGGGGCAAAAAATCGATATTGAACAATAATTATTTTTTATAATGTTGAAAATAATTTTACGCGATGTTTCAATATTAGTGTATAAAATGAAAGAAAAAAGAAAATTAGGAATGATTCTAGAAGAAGGGAAAAAGGCGGGATTGCATAAGAAACAGAAAGTTGTCAAATGCCGAGAAAAATCTCCTCTGGCACGTGGTGTCGTGTCAGATGCTTATCCGAGATGTAGCGGCTGTCAGAATTCCTGTTACAATTGACAACATCGTTTATAAGACACACAGAAACTGGGATACCGGTTTCACCCTGCCTACTTTTACTGTGTGACTTCCAAAGAAATTGCAGATAAAAACGACTACTTCACAAATGTAATTCTTGAACAAAATTTAACAATAACTCAGTATTTTATTATTTTCTTTTTTGGTTGATTTTTGGAAAAATAAGGAAGTACTTCTTAAGAGTTAGGAAATACTATTCTGAGAAAGTGTATTTAGTTTCTAAAGTTATTCCAAAGCAACTAGTAAAAATAGTTTGTATGATGTATTTCGAGGTTCAACCTCATCTTTTTTTTGGTATTCCATATTTAAGCAATAAGTAGTTTTTATTATTTATCTAATAAATAAATAACTTTAAATTGAATTTAGTTTTCAAAATATGCTTTTTAAAAAGTGTAATTGATTTTGCTATGATGATATCAATGATGATGATATCAATGATGATGCAATTGTGGATGTAGCTTTTTTTTTTTTTCAATTCCTATTATTAGTTCACACTTTCTTATATAAATTTATATATCATGTTCATATTTTCAATCGTTAAAAAATACTTTTATTCATCCACTCAAGTTCAAATACATTTTTTAAAACTTGTAGTGGATGACATTTGATGTTAATACAGTTTTTTTTTTTTTTTTCAAATATTAATTCATTAAATAAATTTAATTAATTAATTTTAGCTTTATATGGGAGAAAAAATTTCTCATAAGATATTTAGCAGGATATAACTTTTAGGAATAAATACCGTCAGTGGCGAAGCGTGTAGATCGCTGGAAAAAATTTCTTTTTCAGATTCTTTTTTCATTCTGGGTTCTAGTCTGAGTCAAGGAGGTAACAAAATGGAGAAAATATGAAATATGTTAATTAATTAGTGAGAGAGATGGAAAGTGTGTATGTAAGAGAGAGAAAGTGTGTTAGAAAGAGAGAAAATTTTTCTAACTTAAAAAATGAGTGAAAATTATTTATGAACGACTTTTTGCAATATAGTGAAAAAAAAAAGTAGGAATAGACTTTAAAAACATTTTTATAATACTTGTTTCCTTTTTAATCATATATTTTATCCAGAAATATTTATTTACTACAATCCAAAATTATAACTTAAATCAGTCATGTAGTCATTTTTAAAAGTTGCATAACGTATTTGATATATACAAATAGAATATTATCTTATTAATCACTTATTTAAGGCTTACTTCACTTAACAACACCAATAACACTTAAAAATTTTTATAACTTTTATTTATTTGAAATTCAAAAGAAATCTTCGTACAGAGTTTTTAAATTGCTGTTTAATTTTCGTTGAAAATTACGTGGAAAAAAAAAAAAACATTTTCTCTGAAAAAAATTATTAATATTGAGCGTTTTCTTCTTCACAAAAGAGGCGTATGTTAATGGAAAAAATCGCAAACAAAAGAACTTGAAGGGAAGAACACATTGACAAAAACACTTATTCGTGGATGACTGCATTTCAGCAGAATATGCGTTCCATTGAAATTCTTTTAAAACACCTTTCAGCCTTGCTCCACCCCACGGGATTAATAGGTCCCCACAGGATTTACCCCCCACCCGTTTTTAATCGCTTAACTTGGGGGGCTAGCAAAAGTTAAATAAGCATCCTCCCTTAATAGAATTTAGGTGCTGTTTCAAAGGAGCAAAAGAAAATATTTCAACAATAAATACTCTCAAATATTATTTTATTAATTGCGTATATAAAAGGTTAGTTAAATCCAACCACAAAATTAATTATTTTTAATTATGTTATCCTTTAAATTTAGAAATATTTCAATGCTACTTATTTTATAAACTTCTAAAAAATTAAATACAGAATTTTTAAAAAATGTAAAATATTGAATCATTTTATTATACTTTTTGGCAGTATTATCATGTTTTTTTTTTTTTTTTTAATTATTTGTCCGAATACTTAAAATTTTCTTAATAGCATTTAACATTTTTTTTAACAACATATATTGAAGCAAATTCATTGAAGAAATTATTGACAGCATAACATAAAAATTTTGGAATTAAAAATTTTTGTACAATATTCTTTTACTAAAAAAAATAATAATTCACACCTCAGGGCTGACTGAAGCCATTTTGTGCAGATGATAGAATTTATCAGTTTTTGATACAAGGGATGTTCTTATATCGTAAAAAATTCGAAATATCAAAAAAATTCGAATATATTGTTAAAAACTAGGCACTCGAAATATTTTTTTAAAATACCTCCAATGTATGTATTTAAAAGTTACCCAGGCATTTTTTTAAAAAATTGAACTCACAATGAACGTATTTTAAAAAAATTACAACTTATATATCAGTAATATATTGAGATAAAATTTAATAAAAATTACCACACTTTAATTCCTTCTTTTTAGTCTGAAAATGCCCTCTCAATACACGTATATATATTCGTGTTGGTATAAATTTAAATACATACATATTATTTGTAATAACTGTTTGTTTTACAGCAATTGAATCCAAAAGACAATTTAAGTTGTATATAAAAGTATATACAAAAAGAATTTTTCAAATATTAAATATTTTATCAAAAAAAAAAAAAAAATAGATGCTATTCCTGATTATCTCAACAAAGAGGAGAAAAAAAAAAACTTTTCCCATTTTTACGCCTTTCAAGGCTAAATCCGTTAATTGTTGCCCTTCAACACGACAACCACTCTTAATTAATGATTATATAGCAACATTTTCATTAATTGTTTAATTAGATTCGAAGCAAACCTACAAATTAGCGAAAAACAGCAACAAGATACTCCATCGCTCTTTTAAAACCGTTACTACCCCACTGCTAGCTAGCTCCCTATCCCACCTACGAAGATCGATGAAAAGTAAGGGGTGGGGATGGATAAATGTTACAACCTAACACAGAGAATAAAAAAAAAAAAAAATTATTGAAGAGGACCCTAAAAGAGGAGGGGAGAAGGGGATGAAAAAAAAAAAAAATCCGCGCTATTCATCGGAGAAAGAAATTTTCCCTTTTCGCGCACATTCTACTCATAATGAATTTCATTTCATTAAAGTTGATGGTGCGTGAATTGTAACAACACGCACGCTTTACAGGCCATGACCGGGGTTAATACATGGTGAAAAGACATGAAAGGAACGTTTTTCTGGTGATGGGGGGAATGACGAAAAGAAAGAGCGAGTTTGACTGGAGAGAATCCCTCCCCCTTCTTTTAATTTTAATTTCTTCCAGTAGAATGAATCATGACATGAAAAATGATTTTAATGCTACCTGTTCTATTCGTTAGGTATATTATTACATTTTTTTTTTTTTTTTTTTTTTTTAATTTTTTTTTTCTTGTATGGTCAAACAAAGTAACGAATAATCTGCTATGACGATAGTTGTTATAAATACTTAATTTATATACCTTGAAATGATGAATCGTGGAAGAGTCCATTCACAGATCACTTTTCTGAGAACTCTTGATTCCAGTTTATTCACATTTGTTCACAGAATATTTATTTAGACATACTTGCAAAAGCTTTGAGCACTGGCATTGATCACTACTCGATATCAGACGGGAACCCAGTTAGTAAATCCTATATATGTAGCCGAGTCAAAAGCGATAGTTGGAGATATACTATGACGATAGTTGTTATAAATACTAAATTTATATATCTTGAAATGGTGCATCTTGGGTTGATTGGGGTTTTATGGCACACGAGCCAGATTTGATGTATCTTGGGAGAGTCCATTTAGAAATCACTTTTCTGTGACTCTTGATTCCATTCTATCCACAATTGCCCCTGTCATATTTATATAACTAAATATAAACCATAGCCATAGTAAGCAAAGTAGTTTGAGCACTGGCATTAGTCACTCCTCAATTTCGGACTGGGAACTTAGTTTGAAAATCCTATATATGAAGCCGAGTTGAAAGTTTTCGTATTTATCATGGAAAAACTTTATAAATTCAATGGCCGGAACTCCGTCGATGTAGGTTTGGTTTGTCGCTCCACGGTCATTTTTTGCACACTTTAGGCAAGTTATGGCCTACAATTTAACGTGGATTCCTAACCCCTAATAAACATTCATGTCACAGCCAGGATCCGTCATTGCAGAAGATTACGTGCAATTCCTCCTAGATTTCATCCCAACTGACCCAGCATCCCAAATCTTTGGCACCTTTAGACAGGCTTAGATGGTTCGAAATCCACGTTAAACTGTAGGTCCAGGTCTAGACCAACGTGTGCAGAAAAATGGCCGTAGAGCGACAAACCAAATCAAACAAACATAGATTTTATCCATGCAGAGGTACTAACTAGTTTGTCCTCTAGATGCAATGGCGATTCTTCTTGCAAGATTACATGACACCATTATAATCTAAATATTTATTACTTCTGTCTTCCATCATTTGGCTTAATTTGTGTTTTGTAGCAAATATTTTATTTAATTTTCCATAAATAAAACGTATAAATTCTCGTAAAAATGATGAAGAGACAAAAATAAAGAAAAGAACAGAAAGCATGAATGCACTTTTTTTTTTTGTCCTCCGCAGTTTTGAAGGTTACTTTCTAAAACTAGTTTTGAAGATTAAAATTAGAAAGTTCTGTAACATCGATTGCTTAATAGTACATATAAAATTTCAATCAAAGAAGAAGAAATTTGCAAAAATGCTAGTAATTTCATAGACCGCTTTCATTTTTATGGAATTAACAATACCATAAAAATCTTTTCAGTCTACCAAAAAACTTTACAATAAGCAAACTGAACTATTTCATAAATATTCCTTGCGATGTGCGAAAAATTAACTATAAAAATGCATTTAATAATTTAATTTGTCAGAGTTGTTTGTCTTTTTGAATAGTTTGGTCTTTCCTTATCAAGTATTTTTCGTACTCTAATGAATTTAATACAGTACGAAAAATCAAACAACCTATACACCAACACAACGGTAAAAACTTTATTTTCTTTAAAAAAGAACTACAAAATTATTTAATCTGTATGGATGGCACGACGGCGTCTTTTTAATGTCTTTTAAATTTGTAAGAAAATATATATGTATATACAAATTTAATGTTAAATTGTTTATTAATCATAGTAGTTAATTCAACTATTTCATAAATATTTCTGTCCTGGTGGGAAAAGATATTTATAAAAAACGCATTTAATATCTTAATTTATCAAAAGACATAAATGAATAATGTTGAGTTTTACAATTGAATATATTTTAATTTTGTCATTAATATTAAATTTATTTAAAACTAAATTTCGTTAAAAGTAAACCATTTAATTACCACTCTGAAACTGGTTTTTAAGATATTCCTTAAATTTTAAAATACATGTCAAAATAAGTCAATTAAATGTATGATATATTTTAAGTCCAGTTTAGTATCGTTTATTTATAGATCTTGACACTTTTTTTTTAAAAGCTCATTTTCAAAAATGCTTTGAATTCATAGCCTGGGTATTAATATTGAAAGTTTTAAAAATATACAGCTTTTTCAATATTAAACAATTATAATAGAAATTAATTTCAATATAAATATTGATCTCTTTACATATGAAGGCAAATAATTGAGTTCTGAAAGATTCTTATTGAATATACAGGACATAGTTAATGAACATAGAGAAAGTATTAAATTTTGGAGCATTTTACTTGTAAGAATTAGAACATTACTTAATAATATATTGATGCCATTTATATAATTTCTATACGTCATTTAATAAGAAAAGGACTATCATTTAAAGATATTCAATTCAATTAGTATGACAATATTCGCAATTGTAAGAGTACAAAAAGCAGGTTTGACATTTCTGACCTTCGATTTAATGATCGACTGTTTGGAAAATCATTAGTATTATAAAAATAATACAAAATAAAGACTACTGTTTACGAAAGTAAACAGTAGTCTTACGAAAGACTATTGTATAAATTTGAAATCATTAGTGAAAAAGTAATTTCAATGGCATGATTATTTTATAGTTACATTAAAAATAATTTTAAAATATAACAAACAACTGATTATTAAAGAGTAGTAATTGAGATGTGCACCCAAAATGTTTATAAATTGATATATATATATATATATATATATATTTAACATAGGCAATAAATATTTAATTTGTCCAAAAAAATTAATGTTGTTCAATTTATTATGGAAAATTTAAAATCAATATTAGTGGAAAAGCAATTTCAACGACATGATTATTTTATAGTTGCATTACAAATAGTTTTAAAATCAATTTAGCGTTTGACTATCATAGAGTAGAAATTGCAATGTGAACCTAAAATATTTATTAATTGATATTATATATTTAACATAATGGCATATATATTTAATATGAAACATATTTAATTTATCCAAAAATTAATATTGTTGAATTTAGTATGGCAAATTTGAAATCAATATTAGTGGAAAAATAATTTCAATGGCATGATTATTTTATAGTTGTATTAAAAATAGTTTAAAAATTCAATTAAATGATTGATTGTTAAAGAGTAGAAATTGAATTGTGCTCCCAAACTATTTATTAATTATTTAAAACATGCTTCTTAAAAAGAAAGAGAGAGAAAAAAATCACTGTTATTATAAAGTTTTATGGAAGAATCATTTGGTGTCAAACACAAATTCAGCTAACATCATCTATAATTCCCATGATTCATTTTAATGGCGGGGGAGTGGACATTTTCTAAAAAAAGGATAAAAGAAATTATTCCAATTTATTTGAAGTTCAAAACTAAATCATCTTGCACGCAGCAATAATCTTCAATATCTGTGCGTATAAATAAATAAATAAAAACTCGCGTCAGTTTTTGATGGGAGTGGGGGAAGGTAAGAAAAAAAAATTCTCCACATTGGTGGAAAACAATATGGAATGATTTATCCAAAAAGTGCAATTTATTTACCTGCAAAGAAACAACCAAAAATAAATAAAATAAATAAAATAAATATTTCAAGTCCTCTTATTAAATGCCCCAAAGGGCATATATAATAATAATTGACATATATATTTAACATATATATTGTTGAATTTATTATAGTAAATTTGAAATCAATATTAGTGGAAAAGTAATTTCAGTGATATGATTATTTTATAGTTACATTAAAATTAGTTTCAAAATCAATTAAACGACTGGTTATTAAAGAGTAGAAATTGAAATATGCGCCCAAACTATTTATTAATTATTCAAAACATGCTTCTTGAAAAAGAGAGAGAGAAAGAGAAAAATATTATAAAGTTTTATAGAAGAATCGTTTGTTGTCAAACACAAATTCAGCTAACATCTATATTTCCCATGATTCATTTTAATTGAGGGTGGGCGAGGGGAGGAGAGGGAGTGGACACTTTCTAAAAAAGGGATAAAAGAAATTATTGCAATTTATTTCAAGTTCAAAACTAAATCATCTTGAAGGCAGCAATAATCTTCAATATCTGCACATATAAATAAATAAATAAAAAGTCGCACCAGTTTTTGATGAAAAAAAAGAAGGCGAGAAAAAATTGGAGGAAAACAATATGGAATGTTTTATCCAAAAGGGCAATTTATTTACCTGCAAAAAAACCAAACAACAAAAAAGAAATATTTTTTTATGCATACATTTATTATTGCTATTCTAGCTAAGTCCTTCTTCTTATTAAATGCCCCGAAAAGCAGACAAGGGGTTACGCTAGTTGTGCTGAAAATGATTACCGCAATCGACACAACAGCCGCGCTCACTTATTTAAATGAGATCCGGATGGATAGGGGCAATTTTTTTTTTTCCCCACTGATCCTTTTTTCTTCCCTCTGCATTAGAGATTATCCCCAACCCCGTCCCTAAACGTTTACCCCTCGTCTTTTAGCGATCGTGACACAAATTGAAAAAGGGTGCCCCTGCCTCTAATTGGTGTTCCAGGCTGCCCTTTGGGGGTGGAGGGGTAAAGAAAAAAAGAAGCACATGGTTAAGTCCGAAGTGGTGTGCGTCTATCCCTCTCCCCCTCTCCTTTGAAAATTGAGGATAATTAATGAATTTAATCCGACTCTACGACAGCTCATTGAATGTCATTAAAGAGATATTGGGGGAAAAAAAGTTCAATTTATTATAAAAAAAAAAGGAGGGATTAAATGATAAGTTGAATCATATTGAACTTAAAAAATAATCACATGATTATGAAGAAAAATAACCAAACAAGCGAAATGAATGTATAAAAAATGTGTATTCTTTTTAATACAAAAATAATAAAAAGGTAAAATTTTAATGCGACTTTTTTTACATAGTTTAGTTTTAATTATTGGTGGTTTAAACCACTTCAAACATTCATAAGATAAAATTTAATGAAATAACAAAAAGCTATAAGCAATTATAAAATTAAACCATTTAATAAATCTATCTTTTTTCTTTAAATCAAACAATGATATTTCAAGAAATAATAACCAAAAATTGCGAATCACAAATCTGCTATATATATAGCGCAGTTAAAGTTTGAAATTCATTAATGCATAAAAATAATAATCATTTTTACAAGCATTATAAAAGTTTAAAAAAAAGCCTGACAAAATATTATTTCAACTATAATAATATTGAAATTATTTAAATCCACTTAATTTATAATTCTATTACAGACATTAAAAATTAAAGATTTGAATAAAAACGGCAATAGACATGAATATAAAAAGGTATTATAATGTATTTATATTGCCCTATGTATTTAACAAATTGCCCTTTTTATTTTCATATCTATTACCCCTTTTATGAATAATAAAAGGGGAATTTAAATACATAGATATGAATTTTATTTTATTTTATCAAATATAGTTCATATCTATGTATTCAAATATATAATTCTCAATATAATAATTTCTCCTCGTGTATTTTTCTGTCGGCCTGATGGCCAATTGATTCCAGATTGGCTAGCGCTCTGGCCATTGGTACCACACGCTTCAGATTTGAATCCTGGCGGTTGCATGGATGTTTGTTAGTGGTTCGGAATCCACGTTAAACTGTAAGGTCCCGGTCTAATTAGTCTAGTGTGCACAAAATGACCGTAGAGCGACAAACCAAACCATGTATTTTTTTCATTGAAAGAATTTTTCCCATTTTCAATTAAAATAAATCATATTATACAATCACGTACGCAAAAATAAGAGATTAAAAAAATATATAAAGAAAAACAGAAGTAACAAGAAAACTTATAACGTCACCGTGCAAATATAATATCAATTTGCCAGATATTAGACACTAAAAAATCATTTCTGCCTCCCTTAAACAATATTTGACAAAAAATGTACAAGATTATCACAAATACCAAAGGCAGCTTACAAAAAAAAAAAAAAAAAAAAAAATTACAACAACTATACTACAAAACCCTCATTTCATTCTTTTCTTATAAATAACCACGCTCATACGCTATTAACCGCTATTTATTAGCATAAAAAATTAAAAAAATGTTTTACTTCCACAACTTTCAACTAATTATTTTAATGAAAAATATTAAAAAACTCTTTACCCCCAACCTCGAACCTAAAAAAAACGTTTAAATATTAGATCATACTTAAAACTTTTTTTTTTTTGCAACAACTAATAAAAAAAAAAAAAGAAAGTGTCATGTAGGCGATGCTAATTCATAAAGCTTCATTTCAAGTGGCACACGGCATCAAAACATGAATATTTCAAGCCACACTCATTAACCAACAAAAATCGTATAGTGGCACATGAGGAGAAGAGTATGCCAGACAGAGAGACAAAAGGGCATACAAGTAAGTCCAAAGAAAATACAAGTAAAACTTACCACCTGACTCCTTTATTCGTTTAGGTCTTATAATATTTTATTTTATCAAATATAATTCATATCTATGTATTTAAAAATATAATAATTTCTCCTCGTGTATTTTTCTTTTTCATTTTCAGTTAAAATACATCATATTATACAATCATTTACACAAAAATAAAAGATTAAAATATATATATATAAAGAAAATATACTTCTCTTTTCTTTATACATTTTTATATAATTTTTCATTATTTATAAGAAAATATTTCATATCACCATGCAATATAATATGCAAATATAACATCACCATGCAATTTGCAAGATATTTGTAATAATTGAAAAAAAAGTACAAGATCATGACAAATACAAAAAGTCAGCTTACAAAAAAAAAAAAAAAAAAAAAAAAAAAAAAGATTACAACAACTAAAATACAAATCCCCTTAATTTCTTTTCCCCATGAAGAACCACGCTTCTAAGCTATAAACCGCTATTTATTACCATAAAAAAAAATTAAAAAAGATTTTTAGTTCCGCAACATCGAACTAATTATTTTAATGAAAAATATTAAAAAACTCTTTACCCCCAACCTGAAATAAAAAAAAAAAAAAAGCACATCTAAAAAAACTCTTAAATATTAGATCATACTTAAAACTTTTTTTCCTACCCTCTTTCTTTTACAACAACTAGTAAAAAAAAGAAAGTGTCATGAAGGAGATGCTAATTCATAAAGCTTCAGTTCAGGTGGCACACGGCATCAAAACATGAATATTTCAAGCCATACTCATTAACCAACAAAATCGTGTAGGGCACATGAGGAGAAGAGTATGCCAGAGAAGAGAGACAAAAGGGCGAAAATCCCTCCAATGAAAATGCAAAGTAAAACTTACCACCTGGCTCCTTTCTTGGCTGGGGTCTTCAAAGAACCATTTTCGAATGAATGGATCAGTATGCATTACGCAGGCATTAGACACACTGAACGCAATTTTAAAACAAATGCTCATTTGCATAAAACTCTTAAGCTACCCCCACCAACCCCTAACCCCTTGCCTTCGACCCTCCCCCACCGACATCATCTCAATAGATATCATCACGCCTCGCCAGGGTCGACGTCAATAATTGCGCGGATCGTGATTGGTTGCTGGATCGTCTTTTAGTCGCACTTTGGCCACCACCATCACCCCTTATAAAATAACAGTCTCTTCTTTTTTTTCTCTTTTCTTATTCTTTTTTTTAACTTTTGCAAAAAGTAAAATAAAGAGAAAAAAAAAAGAAGAAGACTAAGCTTCTTTTGGGATGAAACGCCGAAAGGGGGTAGGTATGAGAAGTGGTATAAAGACGAAATAATAATAATAATAAAAAATAAAGAAAAGAAATAAAAGAAAGGGGAAAAAATAATACTTTGAACGTTGTTGTATCTCTTTATATTTGAGTTAAGGATTTATTAGGGGTTATTTAGGGTTACATCCTTCTTTTCTTTCAGATTTTTCAGCTCTATCTCTCGCGAGATACTTTTTAAACTGTATAGCAAAAACCACAATGAAAACGATGAAAATAAAGCTTTGGAAGGGAGGAAAAGGACTAAAGGTTTAGTGTGTGTGTGCTGTGTGCTCCGATGATGAGGAACATGTTCTACATTTTTTTTTTTTTTTTTTAAGTTGGAGCGGGGAAAATGAATTTTAAAGTCCTGAGATGATGGGGGAAAAAAATGTAATAACAATGATAAATAAAATTTCTTTGTTTTTACAGATTACAAGCATCTGTCAAAGCTGAGAACTTCGAAAGACACAATTTTTTTTTAAAAACAAGTCCACAAAGGAGGAAACAAAAAAAGTGTACTTTTTTCAAAGTTTGGTTTTTAAAACAGAAAGGGTGAGATTAATTACTTAATAGGATACAATGAATGGAATAAATAATACGCGTGGAAATACGATGAAGCATAAAACAAACAGTACGCGTGGAAATCCGACGAAGTATAAAACAAATAAAACGCGATATTTGTACCTTTATAATTTTATCTAAATTTTTAAAATATCAACTATTCCTAAATATTTTCCTTTCTATTTAAGGATTTTTGAAACATATAAATAGATGTTAGAATTTAATTTATTCAGTTTATCGCTAACGGTTTCTACTAGGTAATATTGATATTCATCTAAAAATGTTTTAATTGAATATTAGGATTGTAAATTTTCTATGTATAACTTCTATAGTAAAAATGGTTTCAAACTGAAACTAAAGAAAAAAAAATTAAATTAACAGAATGAGAAGTTAAGTTTAGTATATTTTTGAGAATAGAAGAACTAAGAAAAGCTTAAAATTGAAAGTTTTCAGGTGAATGATTTAGATGACATTAGAATTTATTACTGCTTTATACTCCGAGAACACACTGACTTAGTCTAGATGTTGCTGTCGACCAAGTGGAATAAGAAGCAACAACATTTATTACTGCTTTACTAGCCGATTTCTGATAATTACGGAAATTAATTAGCCTTACAAACAAAATATTTTAAATCATTATAATTTTTATTTAAGCATGAATTTGAATGACGCTAGGATGAATTAAAAGTTTTAATACTTATAAATTAGTAAATCATCATCTGTAGAAAACCATTATTATTAAATTAGATTTACTCTTAACTAAAATACAAATTAAATTTAGTTTTTTTGTCTAAGATGAACAAGAAACAAAGATTTCATTTGATCCAATATTTCTTCCCATGGCAATAATAAAGATAACTTAAACCGTGAAGAAACAATAATAAAAAAAAAAAATGTGAGTAGAAGAACACGACAGAAACCAAAGAAAAGACGTAATAGTTGCCACTGAGCCAGAAGCATTTACAACTCCCGACCACATGATCCAGAAGACAAATCATAACTTATGTCGATCCCATCCTCTAAGCGCACAGAGGACTTTTTCTGAACAGAAAGAAAAGGCAATATTGGAGTCGCCGCTTTTTATCCTCGGATTGGACACTACTGGCGATCCGGGAGATTTTCAGTGTGGATTTCTTTTTGCTCTGGACCCACAACAAACCACATACAGAAAACCCCCTCGCAATGAAATAAAAAAGAAAACAACAGAGGTCTAGAGGCAAATCGATGGCTTGGCTGAGCTTAAGGTCTCCTTCAGACAGCTGGGTGCATCTTTGACATTCAGTTTCCCTACAAAGAACAACAGCAGATCAACACCTTTCTCTTTCTTTCTTTTTTTTTTTTTTTTTTTTTACAGAGGGGGAAATCCCCCTGCCCCAATCCCCCTACCAGCAGCAAACTTATTATTATAAAAGTGGAGGGATTTGTTCCCAGTTACGGATTGCGCCTGACAAATGTAATGAGTTTCTTTAATAATTTATATCATTCAACAACGAAAGGAGGAAAATGAGCGAAGGTTGGTGGAAAAAAAAAAATTGCTGAGATTTTTCATGGATTTTTCTTTTTTTTTCCCTATACACATTTTTTTTTTTTTTTATTTATATTTTCATCGTCGGTACAAATTGAATTTATTTTCAGAGACGAAACACTAACTTTTTTTTTTTGCTTTCTCTTCCCCCCCCATTTTTCTTTTGTCTTCCTATCCTTAAATCGAGTTATCACTCATCAATGCTTCTTGGTATTACAATTTTTGCTTTTATTTCGGCGTAATCATACGTGGTGTCAAGTGAAGGAGAAGAAAAATCTCAACTTTATTCATGATTTAATCAAGAGTTCCGGATGTGTGATGCACACAGCACTGCAGTTTAGATTTTCAATTTGTTATAATGCTTTCAATTTCCATGGCGGTAAAACGATGCAATAGGTCTTGCGAATAATTTATGGGACTAATGCATAAACTAACACCTAAAAAGAAACTAACTATATATTTTCGATTTTTATAATTTTGATTTATTTCAGTTTCCAAATTATTATTAAAAATGGTACAAATATACGACATTTAACAAATCAACATAATTTTAATACATGGCATTTAATTACTCAATATTGATTCTACAATCTTCTAGAATAGAAACTTAATAAAAAGTTTTACTTGACTTTGCAACTGAGATAATTACTTTGAAATTTAAGATTACAATTTAATTTTTTTCTACAATGATACAGTAGCAAAAAATGGTGGGTAAGATGATATAAAAATATTGTATTTTTTACAGGCAAATTTATAGATAAAATAATGCATTAAGCATAAAAAAAAAAGACATCTGTTACACTAACAACTTTTGAAATTATATTAGTACTGCAATGTAGACTTTTAATTTGTTATAATGCTTTCGAATTTCCATGGCGGCAAAACGATGCAATAGGTCTTACTGATAATTTATGAAACAAACGCATAAACTAACACCTAAAAGAAACGTAACTAAATTTTCAATTTGTATCATTCTGATTTATTTCAGTTTGTAAATTATCATTAAATGTTACAAATATATGGCATTTAACAAATCAGTATCATTTTAATATACGACATTTAACAAATCTATATATGACATTTAACTAATGACATGGCATATAAATATATGGCATTTAACTAATCAACATTGATTCTACAATATTCTAGGATGCAAATCCAATAAAATAAAAAGTCCAGTGACTTTGCAACTGAAATATATACTTTGAAGTTTAAGATTACAGATTAATTTTCTCTATAATGATACAATAGTAAAAAAATGGTGGGTAAGATTTAAAAAAGATGATATATTTTTTTACAGGAAACTTATAATTAGATAAATTAATGAATTAAGCACAAAGAAAAATAAGACTATTACACTAACAACCTTTGAAATTATAATAGCACTGCAGTTTAGATTTTCAATTTGTTATAATACTTTCGAATTTCCATGGCGGAAAACGATGCAATAGGTCTTACGAATAATTTATGGAACTAATGCATACACTAACACCTAAAAAGAAACTAACTATAAATTTTCAGTCTTTATATTTTTGATTTATTTCAGTTTGCAAATTATCATTAAATGTTAAAAATATATGGTATTTAACAAATCAATATAATTTTAATATATGGCCTTTAACTAATCTCTATATGGCGTTTAAATAAATATGGCATACAAATATATGGAATTTAACTAATCAATATTCATTCTACAATCTTCTAGGATGCAAATTCAATAAGACAAAAGGATCAGTGACTTTGCAACTGAAATAGTATTTTGAAATTTAGGATTACAAGTTAATTAATGGTACAATAGTAAAAAATGGGTGGGTAAGATTTAAAACGATGATATATTTTTTTACAGGAAACTTATAAATAGATAAAATAATGCATTTAGCATAAAAAAATACGACATCTGTTACACTAACAACCTTTGTAATTATAATCGACTCAATTAAAAATTCAAAGATTAGCTTAAAAATTATACTGTTATATAAATGATTGTTATAATGTTTAGAAAATGTGTGTTAGTTATGATTGCATAGTTATATAAAACAAAAGCACCAGTGACTTTGCGATTGAAATATATACTTTGAAATTTAGGATTACAAATTAATTTTCTCTATAATTGCACAATAGTAAGAAAATAGCGGGCAAGATTAAAAAATATAATATATTTTTTACAGGAAACTTATAAAGGGATAAAATAATGCATTAAGCATACAAAAAAAAATAAGATATCTGTTAAACTAACAACCTTTGTAGTTATAATCGATCAATTAGTAATAAGATTAACAATAATTTATATAACTGCATAATTTTCAAGCTAATGTTCAGAAAATGTGTGTTAGTTATATAAATTAAAAAAAAAAAGCTTCAATTGGTTAATGTTGAGAAATTTTTCTTTACTTCATGTTTCAAGATTATCAAAATTATTAATTTTCAAACTATATATTTACAAATATCATTAGAATGAAACCGTCAATAATTTTAATAAAAACTTAAAAGTGAAAGGATTGATTTTAAATTAAGTACATTGCTCTGGCGTTGGGTGTCGCAGGTTTCAGGTTCGAGTAACAGCGGATGTTTGTAATGGTTCGGAATTCACTTTAAACCGTAGGACTCGGTCTAATATGGCTGTAGAGCGTTGGGCTTACAAGCCTACCCCGTAAAATTAAAACATCTGTCTCGAAATCTGTCAATAGACAGACGGCCTTGGCCCATCAGGGAACTATTATGCCACTGATGATGATGAATAAGTGGATTATATCATGATATGAAACATTTATGAGTTTAATTAGATTCAAATCTTACTTTTTGTGTATATTTTTCTTTTTTAAAATGATCTATTAATATTTAAAACCATATTTATTTATATCAGAAATAAAAACAATATTAAAATGGTAAGTTATATATATAAAAAATGAGTACTCTCTTAATACCCCGTGACCTTCCATGAAAGCAATTCACCTTTAACCAGAAATTCACTGAACAATCAACACAAACCAATTGACAAAAACGCCACGGTTAAAGTTTCAAGTTTATCTCAATTATTTCCATCAATGTCAATGCATCAGGTGTAATTGCAGGATAATGTCAATCCAGAAAGGAAGAAGGTCTGCATGCGACATACACGGGGGAATCACTTTTCCAGTCACGTTCAACAGCCAGCTTGAAATGGGGACAAATTTGGCAGTTGGGACATCGATATCAGGAGTTAGAATCATTTTGTCTCCAAGATTAGCTAATGGGATTATCATTAAAAATCCTATGTATTGCGAATAAGTATATTATTCTTCATTATAAGCAAATAATTTGCCGCAAATATGTGAACTTGGGAAAAATTACCCTTTGCTTCCATTAATAAGCCCTGTCATTAAAGTAGACGATTTATTTGTCAAGCGCCAATGTGTCTGTCTTATAAACAAGAAAACAGCAAAACT
The DNA here is from genome assembly GCA_021605095.1 of Caerostris extrusa. NCBI lineage: Eukaryota > Metazoa > Arthropoda > Arachnida > Araneae > Araneidae > Caerostris > Caerostris extrusa. The sequence continues at coordinate 127,304 of BPLR01020282.1, read as the reverse complement.
GCCTAACATTTAAAAAACACAAAAATTTTCACTAATTAAAAAGAATATTGAGATCACAAAAACTTATCCAAGTGTATATTTGGAAAATAAAAATAAAATAACATATTATATTACTAAAACATGGCAGAAACAAAAAGTTAAACAAATTTTTTTTGAATAAATTAACAAATAATATTTTTAAAGCTTGCTGATTGTATCTTAAATCTCACTATATATTTAAGAATATTTTATGACAAAATAATAGTTAACGAATTCTTAAATTGCGTTAGATATATATTCAATTGAAGATTACGAGCTATTGTGTAACAAATATCCTGGTTTTGAAAATTCAGTACTGTTTATAAAATAATAATATTATTGACAGTTTAATTTTACAATTTAGTAATATTTAATAAATAAAAATTTTGAAATCAGTATTTCATAATGAAACATTAAATGCAATGATAATTTAATTATTTTAAATGTCAAACAATTTTTAAACCGCTATAGATTGTAAAAATTGCATACAATTTAACAATTTATGAAGCATGTTAACATATTTTTATAAATTACAGAATTTTTTGATACCAAAATTTATATTTGATATGTTGATAAACACAAATCATATTAAATTTAAAGCGTTTCTTTTTTAAATATTTTTATCATTTATCTTAAATTTTTTAATGTTGTTTAACTTATTTTATGAATCCATCACGAATGAGTTATGAATGCCATCGAACCATTAATTTATTTCGATGATAGAAGAAGTATCCGATATGTAAATAATCAAATTCACGATAATTAATCGATTTCATTGGTAGACGAATTTGACATTCAATTATTACTAACCTAAGAATCTGATTAATGATATCAAGCTGTTTCTGATACAAAGTGGTTAACTATATACATATGGGGTAAAATTAATTTTTATCTGCAACAAATTTTAGATATTTGTTACATTCATGTATAGCAGCTAATATATATATATTCAAGTAAGAACACAATATTTTTTTTTTATCAATTTACTGATATCCTTTTTTTGTGCAGAGAATTTGTATTCTTCTATGAAGCTTGACATAAACATCAAAATTAAATGCTGTAACCCAAGATAATATGAGGTCACTTTGTCAAAATATTCCTGTTAAAGTGAGATGCAATGAATGAAGATTAAAAACATATTTTGTTCACATATTTTGTTCATATATTCACAGGAGTGTTTTTATAATCAAATAACTAATTTACACAATTAACTAATTTATAATAACTAATTTATTCCGTTTATTTTAGAATTTATTTGACAATCGTCATAAGTACTTGATTTATCAATTTTTGATTTATTTCGATAATAGAAAAAGTATCCGATATGCAAATAACCAAATTCACGATAATTAATCGATTTCATTGGTAGATGAATTTGACATTCAATTATTACATACCTAAAATCTGATTAATGATGTCAAGCTATCTGATACAAAGTAGTTAACTATATGGGGTAATATAACTATATGGGGTAATAATATATATATATATATTATCTAACAACAAGGTTTAGATATTTTGTTATTTTCATATATAGCAGAGAATATATTTTTTATAAAGCATCTTATTTTAAGTCCATAAAAAGTCTTTTGTTAATTTACTGAAATCCTTTTTTTCTGCATAGAATCTGTATTCCCCCATGAAGTTTGACATAAGACATCAAAATTAAATATTGTAACCCAAGATAACATATGGTCACTTTGTCTCAATATTTCTTTCGAAGTCAGATTTAATGAATGAAGATTCAAAACATATTTTGTTCATTAATTCAAAAGAGTGGTTTTTTTTTTTTATCAAATAACTAAGCTACAAAAATATAGTTATTTCGTTTGCTTTAGAATTTATTTGACAATCATCATAGTGCTTGATTTATTTTATAAAGTTCTAGTTTAATTGTTACAATATTATCAAATAAATTCTGTAATTCCCCGAATTTGTTTTTTTAATGTGATATTTAATGAATTTAGGCAAATTTATTCTTTCTATTAGAGAGTTTCTGCATACAGTGACACTAACGTCAAAATCTAGTTCCTCACCACAGACGAGTTTATTTAACTTATCACGCTAAATCAACATGAGTAGAAGTGTTATTGCAATGATAATGCACAAACTTTTCATTGCCACTACAACGATAATTCAAAAACTGCAATGAATAACTTGTGCATACCTTTAGTGTCATGCTATGATTAAATCATAAATATTCACCTCATTGTGATTTTTAACCCGAGTCTCCTAAATTAACAGATCTAACATGAGGAATTAGCGTCATTGCAACAGTTAATGCAAAAGCTCTCTAATAAAGAAGAACACCGCCACTAAGGTGCGGTTGTTTCAATCAAAAAGGCCGAGGAGAATATGTAAGCCTCTAGTTGGTGCCCTTTTTTTAAAGATGAATCGTCTGCATGGGCCCAGCGGGTGGTCTTAACAAACTGTCCCGACACTCTCTAGAAACCTGCCGTGACAATGACAAACGTGCGAACAAATTGCCTTTCTCCCTGGAGAGTTTGTGGTCGGCCAGACACAAAAGATTCACCGCTCTTTACCTTTGTCTTCCTTTGCCTTAATTGCAGGGTCCCAACAGGGATGCCACACACTGAAGCTTGCCCCCACGCTTCAAACGTCGAAATGTATTGCTTGTTTGTTTGAGTATTTTTCAAAAATATAATGGAGGCAATATTTTTTGCCACTTCTTTGTTATCAAGTGTTTAGTTTAAAATGAGATACACGAGTAAATTCTTGTCTGCTGACGAGACTTCCTTACCCTTTTCTCTGTAAGCAATTTAAATACTATTATTTGGTAAAACTCTAACAGTGAAGACAAAAAACTGGGTAAAACAACTATAGACTTATATAAAGAATATTACATTCTGTTTCAGATATTTCTCAATATTTCTTTAAACTGATGGAATTTTGATGCTTGGTCATTCTTATCACAAAATAAACAAATGTATACATGCTTTAATACTTAGAAACACGAGATAATAAATGACAAAATGAGATACATTAAATAACATTTGACGAAATGAGACACATTACATAATATTTGACGAAATGAGATACATAAAATAATATTTGACAAAATGAGATACATTAAATAATATTTGACGAAATGAGACATATTAAATAATATTTGATAAAATAAGATACATTAAGTAATATTTTGACGAAATGAGACACATTAAATAATATTTAACGAAATGAGATGCATTAAATAATATTTGACGAAATAAGATACATTAAATAATATTAACACGAATTAATACGGAAATACACGAATTAATACGGAATTTGACCAGATTAAAAACACTAAAAACCAATAAACATCGAAACGAAAATATTTGTAGTTAGCGGAAATTTAAACGTAGCAGAAATATTAATATCAGCATCATTTAAATGAGATTAAAAAAGAAAACCAGTGGAATTAGAGAGCGAAGGGTTATAGAAAAAAAGCTTCACACAACTTTTTTAAATTAAAGGGCATTCAATGTTTTTTACTGAAAGATATTTTACATAAGAAAATGTGGATATACATGTACAAAATAGTTTTGGAAGCTATTCATTTTTAATCTTTTAAATATTGTGTACACCCATTTTTCTTATTGATATATCATTTGGATAATGGCATATAAATAAGAAGGACATGACATCGAACTTTTTTAGATATATATATAATTTGACTATAGAATACTATTTTTCATTAAAGGTATCATTCCTGTTGTCATTATAAAAGAATTATATTTTATTTATTTTCAATAAAATTATTTTATTATTAGACTCGTTTATATTTTTTAATAATCCAAATGCAAAATTAGCCATATGACATACAAAAATGAATTACTAAACTTAAGACATAAGTTTACGACATTAGCTAAGTAATTCATTCATACATATTTATTTTTACATACTTTTTTATTCATTTACAACATACAGCTATCAAATATATGTTATACGTTTAGTAAATAATTTTTAAAGCTTTTCTATTTCTATTTATTTTAAAATCTACATTTTATTGGAAAAATAAATTTTTCTTTATTACATGTTTAAAGAATTTCGTATGTTTTAAAACAACAATATGCCATTGCAACCAAAAGCGTACTTTTATATTTAAAAAAAAAAATCTTGTTTCATTGCCATTAATATCAGCCTATTTTCAACTCAAGGAATGTATACAAATATCTAATAATATATGCATGTCATTACAATTCAGTTCATAAATATATAAGTACTTAATTTTCATTAATTTCATAAGTACTTAATTCATTTCAGTACTTAATTTTTAGTTGAAAAATTAAAAAAAAAAAAATAAAAAAATAGATTAAGATGAACAAAAATATCAACTTTCTTTCCATACAAAACATTTAGATATTTCTCAAAAACAATGAACTTATTTTAAACAATTATAAGACACACCAACAAATATGTCCAAAAACACGCTACCCTAATGACAACAGACCAAATATCGACAGATCAAAAGAAATCCAGTGTTCAAAAAACCCGAAACCAACAATTTTTAACCCATGATCACTGTTTTGACAAAAATATCAATTTTGGGACTAAAAAAATCTTTTATGGACAAAAATATCAATTTTCTTTCCATACAAAAACATTTCTCAAAACAATAAACTTATTTTAGACAATTATCAGACACACCAACAACAATGGATATGTCCAAAGCACACGCAAACCCGACGTCAACAAAACCAACTATCGACAGATAAAAGAAACCCAATGTTCAAAAAACTCCAAACCCACAATTTTTATGCCGTGATCACTATTTTGACAGCGATGACAAGCTACACGTTTGCCTAACTTCCGGCCGTTAAACGTTTTCTATTACCAACCTGGAGGAAAAAGTCCGTTTTTTGATCCAATCGTTTCCAAATCTCTTCAGCAATTCGGAAAAACTACGGAAGTTAAATTATGTTCTAAGATCCTTCTTGTCATGGAAGAATGGAGGGGGAAAAGCAGATAGAGATGGCATGATTAGGTTTTCTGCTAGCTGAACACGAAATAAAAAAAAAAAAAGAAGATAATATTAAATACAACCTAGGAGTGAGAAAGCAGATGCACAAACCCATCAGGGGTGGATCAAGGGGCGTTCGACACCAATGAAAATTCACTTTACCATTCAATTGTTCTTTCGAGGTAGGAATTGTAAAGTAGACGCGATAGCACTTTAAAAACAATTACAAGAAAATTTGCAGTTTTCCCCAAATTAGACAGTGATAAAACGCGATGCAACGCTTATTTTTACAAAAAGGCAAATGATACCTTAGAAATACGGTTCACAGAGTAAATTATACCCGTTAAAAATCACTTAAGAACTCATAAAGATTTGAAGTGATTAGTTTCATGAAAAATTTATTAATAAGAAAAAAATAAATTCTTAGGATAGAGAACATGACAATTTATGCAGAGTATAGATTTTAAACTGAATTTACTAAAATTTGATTTCTTTTATAGACAAGATTTGGTTTGGTTTGTCGCTGTACGGTCATTTTTTGCACACTCTAGGCTAATTAGACCAGGACCTACTGTTTAACGTGGATTAACAAACATACTACTAACAAACATCTATGCCAAAGACGGAATTCGACCCTGAAGCATGTGGTACAAAAGAATAGAGCACTAGCCAATTGGCCACCAAACCGCTTTTCACACAAGATTATCATCTAGGATAATTTTAATACTCCTCCACAATCCTAATAAAATTATTTCTGCCCCTAAGAACTACTAATTTATTATTTAAGAATATTTTTTTTTTTTTTTTTTTACATTAATTTTTTTTACTTTTTTTCCCTGGTCAAAATATGTCCTTGTATTTCATTGAATATTTTGTACATTATGCTTAATTCTTACAGATAAAATTATTTCAATTGGAATTTTCAATTCTTTATAAAGCAATGGCTATTACATTAAATAAAAGATTTAATACGCTAAGATTTTATTTTAATTAATTATAATTCGTTATTCTACAAATATCTGTAATGAATAAAAATGCCCATTTCAAATTTTATATCAAGTAATATTTAAAAAAATAAGGACCATGTGCTATTTATGCTCTATTTGTAAACAACATTTCTTTTTCTGTAAATTTCCACGTGCGAAAAATGTAGAACCAGTTAAATTTAAAATAAATTTTATAACTTTCACGTTTCCATATTTTTATTGAAAAAAATATAACTAATGAAAATGATAGTTGAATCTTTAAAAAATAAAAAATCATCAGAAGCAACTTAAAAAAGACATGATAATCACTCATTAAAATAATAAGAATTAACACATTAAATGAAAACAATTATTTAAATAAATTCTCTTCTTTAAATAATTCTTCTTTATTACACTAACGAAAAATATCTTCATAAAAACAGTGAGTAACAAGTTAAAAAAATCATTTCATCTTCTTAATTTTTTTTTTTTTTTTTTTTTTTTTTTTTGCTCTCTAGTGCATTTAATTTTCCTATTCCTAAATGAACTCATACTTGCCAAAAACTCACTAATCACCTTCACACATGAAATCCTCAAATTGAACTCCAGTTCCGACCTAACCCAGAGTTCTTTTTTTTTTTTTTGCCTCTCTCTTCTAGAAGAAGAGAGAGAGCACTGACTCTTTATTCTTCTTTAGAAGAAGCGATATCCGGAATATGCTATCTATTTGCAAACAACATTTCTTTTTTGTAAGTTTCTACATGCAAAAAAAATAATAATTGTTCAAATTTAAATCAATTTTATAAATTTCGTATTTCCATATTTTTATTGAAAAAAATTATAACCCATCAAAAGAATAGTTGATATCCTTAAAAAATGAAACAAATCATCAGAAGCAACTTGAAAAGACATCATAACTACTCACTGAAATAATTCAGACGAATTAACTTTAAATATTAATGGACAAAATAATTTAAATAAAATCTCAGCCATACTAACCAACTGATCTTAAAAAGTCCTAAGAAAAACAATGAGTAACAAGTTAAAAAATCATTTCATCTTCTTCATGTTTAATTTTTTTATCCCTCCATACTTCAAACGTGCATTTAATTTTCCTATTCCTTAAATGAACTTATACTTGCCAAAACTCAGTAATCACCTTCCCACATGAAATCCTCAAATTGAACTCCAGTTCCGACCTAACCCAGAGTTCTTTTTTTTTTGCCTCTCTCACTCTTAAGAGAGAGAGAGAGCACTGACTCTTTATTCTTCTTTAGAAGAAGCGATATCCGGAATATGGCTAGAAGAGATCGGCGCGCGGACTTAATCGAAGAGGCGGGACCCAGAGCCGGATGTAAACAAAACCATCGGTAAAGTTCAATTTTCCAAAAGAAAGCAGACGCAAAGAAAGATTAATGAAGGCAGACGCCAAAGGAACAGACAAAAAGAATTCTCTCTTTTCACCTTTGCCAAATCCATTTATCAGAGTGCAGTTTCAAAAGTTAATCGCCAAGGCGGCACGCGATGTAGCGATATCGCAACACATTTTTTTCTCTCTTTTACCTCTCATCTCCCTTGCCTTCCAAAAGTGTTAGGTCGACAAAAGAGTTGTTGCCCCTCATACTACACATTCTTCGATTAAGTACTGGTGGTACCCCTTTCTAATTACAGCCACGTAGGTATGACTACAATGGAACCTGTGCTATTTACTGGTCTTTCCCCAAGCAAAATAGCATACCTCACACAGAGTGCACGGGAAGGAATGATGGGTGGTGATAAAAAAATAGAATGTCGAAAACAAAATGCACAGTAAAAATATTTGAAGTCAACATTTAATATAGGGATAGAAAAATCCTTGATATGAATACCAGAAATTGCAGAATATTGAAAATTCAAAACAACTATTTGAAAATTTTGTACTGTATGTATTTAATACTTATTATTTTTTAGGTCGACAAAAGAGTTGTTGCCCTCATACACATTCTTCGATTAAGTACTGGAGGTACCCCTTTCTAATTACAGCCATGTAGGTATGACTACAATGGAGCCTGTGCTATTTACTGGTATTTCCCCCAAGCAAAAATAGCATACCTCACATGGAGTGCACGGGAAGGAATGATGGGTGGTGACAAAAAGTAGTTTGATAATGTCGAAAACAAAATGCACAGTCAAATATTTTTAGACAATTTAGGGATGGAAAATTCCTTGATATGAATATCAGAAATTGCTGAATATTGAAAATTCAGAATAACTGTTTGAAAATTTTATTTAATAACTAAAAATTTTAGATGGCTTTTTTTCTCTGCTATCTCAGTGTCCTGAATGTAACATGAAAAAATTAAAATTTGTCGACAAAAAGAGTTGTTGCCCCTCATACACGTTCTTCGATTAAGTACTAGAGGTACCCTTTTCTAATTACAGATACATAGGTATAACTACAATGGAACCTGTACTATTTACTGGTCTTTCCCAAGTAAAAATAGCATACCTCACACGGAGTGCCCGGGAAGGAATGATGGGTGGTGATATAAAAATAAAGTGATAAGAATGTCGGAAACAAAATGCACAGTAAAAATATTTTAAGTCAACATTTAATTTAGGGATAGAATATTCCTCGATATGAATAACAGGAATTGCTGAATATTGAAAATTCAAAACAACTGTTTGAAAATTTTATTTAATAACTGAAAATTTCAGACGCCTTTTTCTCTGTTATCTCAGTGCTCTGAATGTAACAGGAAAGAATAAAAAGTTTTATTAATTAATTTTCAAAAATCTTCCGTTTTTTTTTTAACATGACTCGCATGCATGTACGACTGCATTGTGGCATGCTTGTATAAATATATATATTTTTAAGATGCGTTTTTAATGGTGTTTTTCTTGGAATAGTTGTACGAAGAAATATTTAAAAAACATCATTTTATGAAATAAAAATTATCAGGAAAACTGCATATTCTTTTATATTATATAAAATTTATTTGATTATGTCTCCTTTAATTATTAGCTTGTTCTTCTTCAATGGTGCAACAGCCGATGGTGGGCCAAGGCCGTCTCCCCATTGGCAGACTTTTAGACAGGAGACGATTTCTTTTACGGGGTAAGGATGTCAGCCCTATACCCAAAGCTCAACAGTCATATTAGACCAGGATCTACCGTTTAAAAGTGGATTCCGAATCACTACAAACATCCATTGTACCGCTGGGACTCAAACGCTAAATCTGTGGCCCACCAAGCGCTAGTCACTTGGTCATCAGGCTTCATTAGTTTGTTATATATATAAATTTAAAAAAAATTTAAAATTAAATTTGTTTCATAATTTTTCAGTTTTATTGTATGGTATCTAAATTTTGCGTTTAGTAAAAAATTGAAATGTACATTATTAAATATAAATTTTTAGAAGCAGTTAATTCTTTTACCATATTGTAATAACAAAAACAAAGCGTGGACTATATAAAATCACACTATGAGCGGTAATAAAACTTGTTTTTGATAGAAATTAATGATGCGTTTATATTTTACCAACAAACTTCACATTTTCATTATTTTAAATATATGTACGAAAATAAATTTAAAGACACAGATATTATATATGATTTATAACTTTTTAAAAGTATCTGGTTAATATAATTAACTTCAACTACGAATGTGACATAATTAATTCAGTAAAGTTTTTGTCTTAATAAATTTTGAACTAGCGCAGTTTCACATACAATTTTTACATCAAAATTAGAATCAATATAATACCTGAACTATGCAAATTATTTACAGATAATTATTTAGAAATTTAATTTAAATTATCAAATTACTTTTAATAATCATTTCTTATGCTTTCGAGGACACTTCAAATTAACACATTGAATTAAAATAAATAATATTACAAAAATCGATATAATTGGATGTGAGAAGTTAGTATTAGTTTTTATACATCAATATTTTGATTGCTAAAACATTTTTTTAAATGATGCAAATAAAAGTATTACTTGGTCAATTAATCAATTTTCTAAATTAGCCAACTTTAAATTGATACACTTTACTGAGTGGTGTATCCATAAGCACTCGGCAAGTAGTTAAAAGAGATCTAAAAAAGGATTGGGGTGTTGTTAATGACATAAAGTGGAGATTTCTTTTAAATATCTCAAGGAATTCGCCTAAAAACACTGCACACAGCCACTTCGAAACCAAAAGAACAAAAAAAAAGGAGGGCTTAAGGGAGAAAGGAAGGGGTGCAAGGTTTAAGGGTTAAGGGTCTGGTGCTTTGGCTGATAAAGAGTAAAGACGCGACCCGTCTAAGATTAATGAGGGCCTTTATTTGGAAGTACAAGATGTCAAACGGTTTAGCTAATCCCCCCGCCCTCGCACAGCACTATCGAAGGGGCCGTCCTTACAGGATCAGGGACGAAGAGGTTAATAGCGACGCTCTGTCATTGGGGTTTTAAAGCCCCACGTTTTGACAGATTGACTTTTCCCATGGTTACATTATCTGTTTTAACACCTTGACACCGGGCCCGCTCGCAAACATGCGAGAAAATCCTCCACAATTCTTTATACTCTTTCCTTGTTTTCGATTACCGAGGAAATAAGTGGATGGGAATAAATCTTTCGTGTGCCGGCGATGCTGGATTGTAGACATGATAGATAGCTTCCGAGGTTTTCAATAGCTATAAACGAAAAATGCATGCCGTTCTGATCCCATTTGTTTGACGCCTGTGAGCGATAGAAACAGCCCTTTCTTCTCTCTCCTAAACCCTACTCCGCCAAATGCAAGCAGATAAAAGTCCGCCCAGTAGTTTGTGATTAAGTGTTTCTATTTAACTTTATAATCAAGTAGAGGTGTTAGAAGATACTTTGCTGCGTTTAAAGGAACTTTTTTTGCTTCTTAATTTGGTGTGCAAAGCAGAGTGTTGATGGATGGTTCAATATTTCGCTTTTTGGGATTCACAATTCTTGAGCCGTCCTGTGTCCGAAAACTGAAAAAAAGTTCTTGATATTAACACCTCTACTTGATTATAAGTAGAGGTGTTAGAGATACTTTTCTTTTGTGTTTAAAGAATTCTTTTTACTTCTTAATTTGAGGCAAAGCACAGTGTTGATAGATGTTTTTTTATGTTAGAAGTGATTCGTTTCATTTTTGGCTCTTTGGGGATTCAGCAGTCCTGTGTCCGACAATTGAAAAAGTCCTTGATACTTATTAGGTGTCTCCATAAATATTAGAAGTGATTTTCACTTTTTGAGGATTCACAAAATCTGAAACAGTCTTGTGCCCAAAACTGAAAAAGTCCTCGATATTTAATAGATTATCTCATTTTGTCTTGAAATTTTAGACTAAAGAAATTTGCATTTTAAAATTTAATTGGTTTTTACTGTTAAGAATATAAATGAATAAATAAATCTCAAAATAAAAATATATCCTTTAAAAATTACCAGAGAAAGATCAAATTGTGACATTTTGATCACAGTTAAAAATCCGCTTAGAGTTTGTGATTAAGTGTTTCTATTTAGCTTTATAACCAAGTAGAGGTGTTAGAGATGCTTTGCTGCGTTTAAAGAATTTTTTATATTTATTTATTTTTGCTTCTAGAAAAGATAATTTGATGTGCAAAGCAGAGTGTTGATGGATGGTTTCATTTTTCGCTTTTTTTGAGGATTCGCAATTCTTAAGCAGTCCTGTGTCTGAAAATTGAAAAGTTCTCGGTAATCATTAGATGTCTCGAATGCTCAAAACCTGTAGCACTGAGTGCCAGATCTTAACAATACATATAATGAAAATTGAAACTATACTACTATATTGGATAGGGAGAGTCAGTACCTGTGCACATAGTGCACTGAAACTATAAACAGAAATAAGATGCAGACATATATATTTAATTCGTCATTCAAAAATATATAATAATTTTGGAATTCTTGATAATTTAGGTTGTAAATAAAAAATTTAACGAGCATTATATTTAATATTAAGCAATAAATAAATATTACACAAATATGTTCAAAGCATTACATTTTATGTAGATGGATATTGATATGTGCTGGCTATGAAGAGTAACCATAATAAATTATCGATGCGATTATAAAAAAAATTAACAAATAAATTGAATGAAATAACAAGCATTGAATAATCTTAAAAAAGGTCATTTTAATGTGGACTTTGTATCAAAATGTGTCTTATTTTTTACATTAAATAAACAATAAATATCAATAATATTAAAAATAAATAATAGACTATAAAGTTGTAAAAAATTAATCCTAAAATGAAAGAACAATTACATTATTAACAATGAACTTTTATGTCTAAAATCAATATATACTTTATCATTTTTAAAAAATAACCAAAATTGCTTTCGAATTATCCTTTAATAAAAAGCATTAAAAATTATAATTTAACTAGAAAGCAAAAATATCTATATATTTGAAGATTATTATCGGAAAAAAAAAAAAAAAATCTCTCATCAATACTTAACTCTTAAAAACATCTTAAAAAGTTAATTTTTCATCAAATTCCAGTTTTCCTTCACCGAGTCTCACGTTTAATGAATCTTCGACGGTGGTCCTTCTGAGACGGATAATTTTAGCGTTCTCTGCTCTTTACCCAGATAAATGACATCTGCTTTGCATATTACGCGGTTATCTTTCTGCTTACACCCATTCTTGGTGAGAGTGATAATAAAGAAGAAGTGGATAAGTACTCTGCATAATGCAAATGCTCTCTAATATTTTTAATCCTCGAATGATGATAAGCTACTTAAGTAGTGCAGAGAACTATTTTTATCATCTGCCGAGATATTTAAGCTCGCAGAACCAAAACAAAGAACTGTTATAGTGTGGGTATGAAAACATTGAACTCTCAAGAAATGTGGATTTGCCTTCCAAGTATATTCACTAATTCAGGAAATAGAATAAATTTATTTTCAATTTTTTCCGCTTAATTTCAAAAGAAGGAAGTATGATTTATCATATAAAAATTATAAGTTAAATAATATGAAAACTTTTTTAAATAGTTTACGGGTTTCAATATGTTCCAAAAAGGAACATTCATGTAATGCTGATAATTAATGCACTTTTTATTTCATTAGTTTTCACACAAATTTGCATTGATTGGAATGAATTGTGTATCTAAAATACATTAACTTTTCATACCTTTATATAAAATTGAATGCTGTATTAATTTTTTTAAAATATAACGTATAAGAAGTAACAAAAATTTATTTTTTACATTTCTTACATCACTTAAAAATGAGTTCATCAAGATTAACATCAAGTCATCTTAGATGAATAACCTAGTTTTTATAATTTTTTTTTTTAAATTTAATTTTCTTCCATATGCTCTAAATATATATATATATTTTTTTTTTTGCTTTATTTTTTATTTATTTTTATAAATATTTATTGTTCATATCATTGCCTTCATTTAATGTCAATATTTTTAAATCGTATTGTATTATCAATTAGCATAAATTGAAAAAAAAAACTGAATTGTAGTTTTAATTTGAATGCATTGTTATTTCAGTATATTGTTTGTGATTTTTAAGTTTATAAATAATCAGAAGATATTACAACACATTGTTCAGCTCTTAATATAAAACATTTTTATAAATTTGATAATTTTATTAGGAAAAAAATATCGGTAAGGGGTAGTTTGGAAAAATTTCATTAGGAAAACATATCGTTAAGTAGCGATTTTTACATTTCATTAGGAAAAATTAAAGGGGAAAAGTACAAATTATTGTTTGCCAAATTGTAAAGGAAAAGTTATTCTGAATACCTATTTATAAATAAAAAGATAGAAAGTAAAATATTAAAAAAAACTTATATAACAGAACACTTGAAACAAACAAAAAATATATTAAATACCAAACACATAAACCAAACTTCCAAAATTCAAAATAAATCATCGTAAAACAAACCATTATCGAACTTCAAAATTTACAATTTTAATTTCAAAAATTTCTAAACTATAAGTGTAACGATTACACCACTAGATGATACCAGACAAAAAAGTGAGGACATATGGATTTTTGTTTAGTTAAATAAATAAAGAGTGACAATTTTTCTCAAGTTTTCGACGCCACACAGCAATTAAAAGAACAATGAATTCATTGAAAAAGGTAGGGTATTTAATATTATAGTATGTAAGTGTTACTGGCTGCGTATAACCAGTATAACTGGAGATGATAATAAAAGTATACTAGTTATATATGATATAAAAGATATATATGATATATGGAGCATGTCAGTTATATATGATATAGCTGACATGCTCCAGTATAACTGGAGATTAATGATTAAAGTAACTTCATCCAATGACTGTAAGACTACTTTCTGGTACAATTAATGCCTAAATTAAGATGTTATTATTTAAAATAGAAAACAAATCTCACTTCTCAATGTGGATTTATATACATGTATATATATATATATATATATATATAAAATGGAATATAGAAGTTCAGACATAAAATATATTTTTCAATCTGAAAAAACTCCAAGAAAGTAAAACTAGTATTACAACCATCGCCGTCTAAGAGCAAAAAACTTGTATCCAAACACGTTATTTAATCCATTTTCGGGCCAACATAAAACAATACCAGAAGGTGGAAGAAACTGGGAGCTCACTCACACTCTGGTATATAAAAATACTAAAACAAACATTTAAAAAAATAAAATTGCGCATCCGAAATAAAATTCTTACCACTAAAGATAATGGTGTGACCGCAGAATAAGCGTCATTAGGCACAAATGCGGTATATATAAAATGAGAATGATAGCGCATTTTTTTCTTCTTTACGTGTGATTTAAAGTTTAGGGCAACGTAATGATAGAGAAACGACAAAAGGATTCATACAGCGTGACGAATTTCAGACGGACGACAAACACCCATGAGAACCTACTGGATGCTTTGCTTTATTTTATAAAATTTATTATTCATATTTTATTTATTTCGGTATGCTTAAAATCATAAGATTTTCATTTTTTGGAAAGAATTATTGTTTTGTATATTTTTTTTAATATTATTTATTTATTGTTATTTTTATTTTTATTAAAATAAATAATAGTATAAAATTGTTTGAAAATTGTCAAACAAAAAATCAGTTTCATTTTTTTTTATTTACGAATGGTTAATCATTTTGAAATTTCAATAATTCATATTAAAATAGTTCTGGTAAAAGTAATGTTTTATGTAACATGTTGATTTTAAAATATAAAAGAAGAATTTAAACAAAATGAGCATATTTATTACATAATAAGAACTATAAAATTGTCTGAAATGTATTTATAATAATATTAATGAAATTTAATACTTCAAGTTTCTATACAATTTAATGACTTATTGATTAAAAAATTGTACGCAATGAACTTATACAGCAAAATATTTTTTAAGGCTCAATAGTAACTCATTTTACAAAAACTTAGACTTTGATTTGGAATGCCCATTTTCTTTTTCTTTCTTTCTTTTTTTTTTTTTTTTTTTTTTAGATAAAAGATTTGTCGTTTATACTGAATCTCACTATTGTCTTACTTAAATATTTTTCTTTTGGAGGAAAAAAATAGTTGCCTGTTATATTTATATAATTACATATTACATTATCAGTTTAACTTCAATTGTAGTAAAACAATAAAGTTTACTTACTCAATGAATTTTAAGCAAATAATAATAAAAATTTCAATAGCATATAATTATTATTTTATGTGTTATTCTATATAAAACGAATAAAAAAAAAAAATAATAATAATAAACGGAAGAACAATTTTCTTTTAGCTTTTCACAGTCCACAAACCGCATATTATTTGACAGATTAAAATAAAATAGTATTAAGAAAGATTTATTAAAAATAACACAATGGTCCTTCCTTGTATACGACAAGCAAATGCGGAACAGTAATTGCAGATTTTTTTTTTTTTACTTGAATGACCCTTGCTGCTTGTTTTAATTTTATGAATGTAATGTAGCAGTTCTTATGCAATGCAATCGGAATCATATCTAATTTGTAATATCAGTAAGCGAGTAACTTGCGATTAATTGATAGCATATCTCTGAAAAAAAAAGCTATGACATTTATTTTTATCAATCATTGGTTATAAGTTTCAGTTTTGAAGAAAATGTATTATGGGACATCCCCAAGATGCATATTACAAAAATAAAAATGAGCCTAATTAAAAACCTATTGACATTTTTTTGTGGATCTGAACATGAAAGTTTTCATAATATGCAAACGGTGTGAATATGATGGAGGCAATCTTTGTAATCACTAATTTCAGAAACAAGTATACTCGATAACGATTGGAACAGCGTGCATAAGTCTCTCGCATACATAATCATATTGCTTGGTGGGAATTATCAGATTTTCTTTTCATACGACATGAAAATAGGGGCATTACCCTTAAAGTTCTCCATTGAGGCATTTTCTTCACCCTTTGATGGACTATTTATGGTATAAGTAAGTAAACCACTGAACAAAATAATGGCTCACTAATTTTGTATTTATTTATTTATTTAAATTAACTCCTAGTGGTATTACTGAAGTGCCATATAAAACGTGTATATATTAAAGAATAGAGAAAAAAAATACAATGAAAAACAACAATATTTAGTTTTAAACAAAGAAGCTTACCGTTCTTAAAATCAACAATTTGATGCATATTACAGAAAACGTAAGATAAAAAGAAAAATAAAGTTCCGCATGAACGGTGTCAACAATGTGGTGATGGCTGAATGTACTGGTTCTTTGTTTTCTTTTATGCTGTAAATTGCTCGAAAGTGTTGAGGTGACCTTGGACTGCGTATTTACTTATAAGATGTTTTGACTGTGATGCAAAAAAAAAAAAAAAAAAAAAAAATGATGATTTTGTTCTTTTTCAAAATTGTGAGGTTAAAGTTACTACATTTAAAATAAGTGGAAGAAATATTAAAGTGCATAACCTTAAAACCTTAACATTTAGTATAAATATAAATAATGTCAATTAATTCGAAGTTATTATTCTACTTCTTAATAGCAAGTTTAAAAACAAACAAACAATAGCTTTCTATTTAAAGGAATTCTATATTATTTTACAGAGAAAAATACTTCATGTTTAATTTTAAAAAAAAGGGAACAAAATGTGATAAAACAATTATTCATATTTCTATATAAATAATGAAAATTAATTCGAAATTATTATTCTGGTTATTAATAACAAGTTAAGAAAAACAACATAAAATTTCTATTTAAAGGAATTCTATATTATTTTACTAAATGAGACAATGCTTTATATTTAATTATAAAGAAAGGATACAAAATGTTATATAACAATCATTCATAATTCTTTAAATAACATTAAGAATCGATAAGAAAATGTACGCAATCTTGTTTAGATTTTTAGAATTTCTTGAACTAATGCGTACGAAAACACAATCAATTTAAATTACAAGTACAAATTTACATTTTATTACAAAAATAATTATATTATATTATAGTTATTGTATAATTATATATTAACTTTTAACTGTTTAACTATTAACAATTTAACTTTTATTGTAGTAAAGCAATACAGTTTATTAATTTAACTTTTATTGTAGTAAAACAATACAGTTTATTTGTTGAATGAATTTTAAGCAAATAATAAAAAAAAAAAACTGCAATAAACTTATTATTCCTAGTTTATATTATTATTAATTTCATAAAATTTTTTAAATATGTTATTCTAACCCCAAAAACTGCCTTTGAGGAGTTTAACAACAGTGAGGGGAAAAATAATCCAACAACAACAAAAAAAGGACTTATCAAATGTCCAACAAAAGAAGCAACGCCGGCTAAACAATAGAGGGCCTAACTCAAACGCAGACCGCGGCAAATAGGCTGCCAAGTCCAGCCAAAAAGGACCACCAATCCGAAGACAAAGGCGTGACATCAGTCATCGAGCGGGCCCTTTATAATCATCCTGTCGCGAGTGTCAGCCCGTAAAATGGGAGGAGGGTACACTTCATCAGACGACACAAAACTCTTCTTTCACTGAGAGACCAGCGTACCGTGTCGGTACACAAAAGGGTTGCCTCCAGTCAGTCTCGTTATACATAAACTCCGACATGGACTAAGTAAGTGCCAGAAGTTTATGAGCGATAGACCGTGGAAAAAGAGGTCCTACATTGGAATGGCCACGGGCTAAACTGTGGAACTTGCCCTCCACCGGTGGTAGGTGGAATTCTTTACTTTTAGTGTTGTGTTGTCCAGAGTTCGTCAAATGTAACATTATTTAGAAATCCGAGTCCCAATTAAAGAAGGTCGTTAAATCCTGGAGAAGAATGCGCATTTCACGCCTGCTTGGTGGTTCACCAAGACAAACTTTCCTGATGGAAGATTTCAATAGATGTATGTTCCAATGTTCCTTGAGCGGCCGTTGACTTGAGGGATTTTGCTTGGGCTGCTCAAGGTTGATTGGTTTCGCAAAATGCATCCTTTGTGATTATTAAGTGACGGACCTGCTTATTTCAATATAAATGATTTAAAGTTACTGTAGCATGACAATCTTTCAAAAAATTCCTACGGCATAAAACTCATTTCAGCATTAATCTTAGGATAAGACATTTTTTATCATAATAACGTTAAAAACTACATACGACAGTAGGTCAGGGGGAAAAAAAAAAGTTTTCATTTTTCTGCTTTTAATTGGAGAAATTTTATAGGTATGCATGTGAAAATGTATACATCAATTGCATCAGTATAATTAAAATGAACTCAATTCGTTAGCTGCTAAACTAAAATAAAAATAATAAAATGTTACTAATCTTATCACTATCATTGTACGATCAAAAGAAATTTCTTTTCTAGACAAAGATGGTGCATTTGGGATTTCATTTATTATTATGTTACATTCACAAAAAAAAAAAAAAAAACAATATCTAATATTTGTTGCTAATTTGCTTTGTCTTATAAATCGAACAACTTTAAATGCCTCTTTTTAAAGATTTAAAAGGTCACAGAAGAACTTTTACACAATTTTGAAAATAAAAAAACAAAAATAATAATAATAATTGCACTTAAATGAAAAAAAAGAAAACTAAAGTTTAGAAAAATTAATTCATATTTTCAGTATAATTGAATTTTTTTTTTCTCATGTCAATATATAATTATGTTAAAATTAAATGTGTTGTAAAAAAAAATTTAAAGTTGTTTAAATGATGTAAAATATTTAAAAATGTACAAATAATTTTCTAAATAAAAGGCCACTAAATAATGCAGAACAGAAGAAACGTAAATATGCCAAGTATCAAATTTCGTCAAATTCGCAAAAACGAACCAAACACTCATCTCAATTATAGCAGCAGCAAATTCTTTACTTCTGCGAAATGTAATCTGCAGCTGCAATTTGTCACATAAGTTGATATGATTTGTCGTTACAAAGTTGAGACACAATATAGTTTAAAATTTTCCTTTCTGCCTCTGTTTACAGTTGAAACAATGAATACAATTATGTTTAAAATGCTGATTCGATGATACAATTTAATCGTAATAATTAATTTGCTAAAAAAAAATTATACGAATGGAAGGTTTTTTTGAAATACACATTACTTAATTTTAAAAATCCATTATTTATCGTATTACATTCTGTTCATTAAACAACAATTGCAAGTCTTTTAACGATTGCAATACTTTTTATGACTTAATATAAAATAAGTATAATTTTTATAAATTTCTATAATCAATAATATTTTTGAAATTCAACTTTTATTATTTTTTAAAATAATTTTTCATAATTTTTTTATTAAATTGATATTTTTAAAAAAAAATAGTATAGCATTTATATATACATTTTTTGTACTTTCAATACTACTTTTACTATTTAGGAATGCTGATGTGAAGTTAAATTATTTAGAAAAAATTTTATAGTTAACTTTTCTTACTATCATATAATATTATTTAATTATTATTTTTATTTTTTTTATTTTTTTAGCAAAAATACTATTTTAAAGTGTCATTTATCTTTCTATAGAAATGTACAAAACCAAACTCATAAACGCAAACATGATTTTATATCTTCTTTTCTAGAAAATAAATTTAATTATAATAATATATACAATATAATTCATCAAAATTTTACATTATTTAACAATTTAATGGCAAGGAAATAATAATTTACTAAACGAGTATGAAAATCTTGTTTTTAATAACATATTTAATTTAAAAAAGGAACAACACTTAACTAACCTTCTGACTGTGATAAAAATAAACAATACTTTTGAAAAACATATCATTCGACCTCTAAATCTATAATAAACAGTTTGAATGGAGGTTCATTATTTCTCGTCTCATAAACATTTTGGTGCATAACATAAAACGTTGCTTTTTCCTTAAATTTACAAAGAAAAAGAAGAAAAGACGTCTTTGTAAATCACGAAATCTCGGGATAACTCGACACACCGAGTTAAGCGAGTTCATTCAGCGACGGAAATGCCTAAAGGGTCGGTTTTTCGTCAAAGGAAATTTCATTAGTGACCACAACGGGAGGCAAAATCGTGATGTGTCGTGAAGAATGCGTTTTTAATTACGCGAGCAAGACTCGCATCCGACACTTGTCGTCTTGTCACGCCTGTTACAAGACTTAATGAAAAGTCTTCAGTGGCAGTTTTCAAAAAGACTTCAAATATCTGGTCTTTTAGACTAATAAGAGACGCACAGCTGCGGTAAAACCTGAAAGGACTAATACAAGGAGGTCCGTCATTGTAAGAAATATATTTGGTGATAAAATTATTAAAGAAATGTCAAAACAGAGGTTAGAGGTTTCTTTTAAGCAAAACAAAAGTAACTATGTAACAAATAAGCAATTCAAAAACATCATCATATGTTGTTTTTTTAAGTTAGTTTCGAGTTGCTATTAAATTTTCAATTAAACAAATTTAAAAATAATGAAATTTGTATCAGTTAAATAATTAATTTTTTGAAGAATTTTCATAACTCACTTAACCAATAACATCGATCTTGCAATAATGAAAATAACAACAAAAAGAATTAATTTTAAGTTTTCTCCAATAAATGCTACTTCTCGTAGAGGCGCATGTCGTGATATAAAGAAAAATTGTAAAATAACAGGTTTGGTTTTTACCGCTCTACGTTCATTTTGTGCATACGAGGGTTAAACAGACCGGGACCTATAGTTTAAAATGCATTCCGAACCCCTAACAAACATCCATGCCACCGCCAGGTTCTAACCTGAAGCCTATGGTACCAAAGGCCAGAGCGCTAGCCAATTGGTCATCAGGCCGGTAATAAGGATATACAGGTTACATAGATTTATGCTATTTTTTTCTCTAAAAAGACGTGTGAAATATCGGAAGCGCATAACAACCAGACGCGATATATTGAGAGACTACTGTGTAATATAAATGTTGAAATATACATTTACACGAAGAACAGCGAAGATAATTTTCTTTTCAGAAAAAAATAAACCTTCAACCAAGAGCATATCTGTTTTAAATATTTTGTCTCGCAAAAAGCTTTCAACAATTTTTCTCGTGACAATTAAAGTCACTATTTAAATCATCAGCTTAATAACAATCAGAATTATAAAAGAAAGCACTCGTTCAATGATTCTTAAAGTAAGGATATTCAAGCAAATCCCAATAATAATAATAACAATGGCAATATGATGGAAATATATAATCATAAAGACTATGTTTACACTCCATACTTTCAAGTAAACAACAACATTTATACTTTGATGCCCACCTGTACTTATATGGTATTGAGGCTCTCTTCAATGCGAGAGATTCCGTTTCACAATCACATAATCGGGGCCAAGTATTGAAAATCATCAAGTTCCTAAACAGCGAGCATCCAACACCTGGGAAGACATCCCAGGTCCATCAATAAAATGGTTTACTAGGTGTTACCGTTGGTGGGGGTAAGGGGAGGCGAAACAGAAATGGAAAACCTATCATTAATGACCATAAAGCTCGCCGGGTCACTTGCTGCCTAATGAGTTTATTGACTGGGTAGTTCTGGGGCCCGGCCAAGGGGCCGATCGAGGCCACGCCCTTATCGCGCCTTTCAGGAATCCCACCTTGACGAAGGAACATGAATCATCTTCGAATAAGATCAGACCAACTTTCCAAAGTCTTAATTAATTTATCTTTTCGGCTACAGGAAATACTGAGGGCTCGTATCGATAAAGGCGATGATACACACATATATATACACCATATGATCGATGGTCTTTTTTTTCCTCAATGTCTTGTGCATGGGCCACAAGTGATATACGCAATTGAGTATTCTGGGCACTACTGGAATCTTCTGATGTATTCAATAAAAGACTGTGTAGAAATATTTTGTTGTGACAAAAGGTATATTTCAGTTATATAAAAAAGAAAATTTGTGGTAGTTAAGAAAATTATCAAAATTCATGTAAGCTGCCAATCGCTATGCATTTACAAAAGTTTATAATAACTCCTGTAAATTCACAATGATTGAGATTGATAATTTACCATAAAAAAAGAATTATATCAAAATCTTTTATTATAACTTTTTTTTTATCTATCCTTAGAACAGAATCTCTGTAGAAGAATTATATTTAGGGAATCGATACATACTCTTAGAAACATGTTTCTATTACAAAGTTTTGTAGCAAAGAATATTGTTTGATGTTTGAAATTTTATGGTACTCAATTCTCATATATAGCAACAAAGTAAAGCAACGAAGTAATAGTGAAAAGATTTTTTTTTTTAAATCGAGTTAATTTCAATGATTACCATCTATCGATTGAAGTTAAATTTACGATATATTTAACAGAAAGATTAAGGTTGCAACATTGAAATCCCATGTAGGGAACTTCAATACAGAGGAAACTGCAACAACTTAATGGCATTTTGCCCTGAGCCCAACAAATCCAAGTGTTACATGGTTAAATTTTAATTACAGAAAACTGCCAACTAAATTTTAACAGCAAATTTGTGAATATGTGTTGTTGTTTTTTAAATTGAACTGAGGAACAGAATAATTATCCTGAAAATTAATTAATATTATAATTTAGATAAAAAAACTGAAGTCTATTAGAAATTTTTTTTAATGTGTTCATATGAATTAAGTCCTTATAATGTAGGAAGATATAGTTATATTAATTCCTTAAATCATAATATAAAGATTTTGAAATTCTCATTTAGCATTTTAAAAACAGAAAGCAAAAGGTAAAAGTTACTATTTAAAATTCCCAATTATTAAATGATCATTATTAAAAGTTATTATGACTAGCAAAATTTATATTCATATTTACCATGAAAAGCAAGTTAAGTGTAATTTAAAACTAAAATAATAAATAATATATGAAATGACATACATAATTTTTTGTCAATAAAAGGGGAAGATATATTCACAAAACCACAAGCGAAATTTATCGAATAATAACAAAAGAAATATTTAAACTGTTGAGCACAATGACCTTTTCAACTGAGACCAAAATTCCTTTTCTTTTTATTACAAGAAAATGACTCCTTTATTTACAAAATTGCTTCATTATAACCGAAACATACTTTTCACTCTTCTAAAAGAAAAAAAAAGAAAGAAGATAAAATAGCTTACACGTGGCAATGGAAATTTTTAAAAGGGGGAAGTTTGCCTTCCATTATTTAAAAGTTAAAAGTCTCTCTTTCTAATTACTCCACGGACTTAAAAAAAGAAAGAATATTTCAAAGGCCAATATCACAAAGAAAGTGATACTCACAAAAGAAGTTCTTTAATGAAAACTAAAATCATCAAGAAACTGCCGCTTCCACGCTTGTGCTACGACAGGTATGCTGGAAGCTCCCCATAATCGGACTTTTTCCTCTCTGTCGGCCTCATTTTAATGTATTATGGAGCATAATGATTATAAAAGCGACTTGAACAATTACACGCCAATTTTTGCTGTGCACCGAAACATTTTTTTGATTAAAAAATACAGAAAGTGCAAGTTTTCCGTAAGTTCTTTTGTTGTTTTTAATTGAATAGTTTCGCTGACAAGTTTTTTTTTTTTTTTGCCATAAAAAAACAACAACAAAAAAGGCCTTTTCAGTTCCTTCTTACAGTTTTTATCCTTTCTTTGTTAATGAACTTTTTGGTGTATAAGACCGGTCTCAAGGTAAATGGAGTTTTGTATTTATGGGAAGAGGTTAAACGTTAAATGAAAGGGGCAAATTTCATTATGACTTCATGAGAAACAACCAGGACTTCCCTCATCTTAAATTTTGGAACAAGAAACAAAGAAACATTATGTTTTTGAGATTTACACTTTTAAGGTAAATTTGGTTTTGCTTAGCGCAATTTACATACCATGCGTACTTATGCATTACTTCATTGCACAATAAAACATTTTTAATAAGAAATTAAGACACAAAAAATGAAGCAAATAAAAATAATCATAGTTTTTAAATTCGTATTCGTGACTCTCAGACTTGCATAGCTGAATTAATTTTTATTTGAGCATGTAATGGCATCGCAGAATAAAGAATTTCTTTGATGTAATATATGAATCTTTTAAATTGTAAGAACAAAAATGTTCAGTCAAAAGGCCATTTAATAATAATTCACTTTAGAAGTGAAATATTATTAAATCGTTTTAATAGTTTTGGTTAGATCTTTATTTAAATTGTCTTATTAGTTTTGGTTAGGTCTTTATTAAATTATCTTATTAGTTTTGGTTAGGTCTTTATTAAATTATCTTATTAGTTTTGGTTAGGTCTTTATTAAATTGTCTTATTAGTTTTAGTTAGGTCTTAATAGCTTTGGTTAGGTCTTAATAGTTTTGGTTAGGTAATCATCTTAATAGTTTTAATGAATCTATAATCACTTAAATGATCTTAATAGTTTTAATGAATCTATAATCACTTAAATGATCTTAATAGTTTTAATGAATCTATAATCACTTAAATGATCTTAATAGTTTTAATGAATCTATAATCACTTAAATGATCTTAATAGTTTTAATGAATCTATAATCACTTAATAGTTTTAATGAATCTATAATCACTTAAATGATCTTAATAGTTTTAATGAATCTATAATCACTTAAATGATCTTAATAGTTTTGGATAGTTCTTATTTAAATGGTCTTAATAATTTTGGTTAAGTCTTAATTAAGTGGTCTTAATAGTTTTTATACAAAACTGAGTAGCTAATTTGAATAAATAATAATTTTCTTTAGATTATTTATTCAAAATAGCTACCCAATTTTGTATAAAAACTATTTAATCAATTCATCAAAAACTGTGACAATTTATTGACTAAAATTGAGTTTTCGTATACGTTTTCATATTGAATTAATATATAATCTCTATGGTATAAAATAGTAAATGCATTTTTCAGAAGTTTTACTACATTTTTGTAATTTTGCAAGGTAATGTTTTATTTTATTTTTGAGGACAGTTGCAGAATTGGAACTGCAGAATATAATGCAGAATTGTAATTGGAAGACATTTGCAGTACAAAACAGCTATCATAGATATTTAATTATCAATTATAAAATAGAAGTAATAATTCGACACAATTTTTAGTCCAATACAATAAATTTAAAGAAAAGACTGTACGGCAAATAGTATTTTATTTCACAAAAATAACTATAACAAAATCATATGAGTACATTTATACTAATACTTTCCCAGTTGAGAAACACTATCCTCATACAACTACCTACACATTCTCCAAGATTAATCCTGGCAGGTTAAACCTATGCGAATTGTTAACTGCCATTCGAGGCAGGCAGCACAGGAAGCAATCTTGACGGGGCCCTTATTTTTTGGGGCCTAACGAGCAGCGCCCCCTTTGAAGTCTAGCACCCAAGAGGGTCTCGGTTAATGAAGTAGCGGTCAAGTGGAGACATTACCATAATAACGAGAACGGAAATGCACGGTGGAAAAGATGGAACTCGTGATGTGGCATGTGGGTGGGGTTCCTAATCGCTCACTGGGAAAAAAGAGAAAAAAATCCCAAAAGGAAAACAATCTTTCTCTTTGAAAGTGCAAACAAAGATTACAGCAAAGCTTTTCAAATGCTTTGAGAAGTGATTGATATTAATTATTTCAAAATAAGTTAGTTGTAAAAAATATAAATAAAAGAACTAAGAATTGATTGAAATCGCACACTGTTAGTTAGGCAAAGAGTGACGGGTAACAATAAACATTAAATAAAATATTTCATCAAAAATAGATCAAACATAAATAAAAACAATATTCTGTTGGTAGTAAAAGAATCTTTTATTTAATTTTAGATAAATATTCCAATTATAACTTTAAAATTAAATAAAATAATAAAAAAAGTGGAAAAAAAAAAGGAGAAAGAAGATTGTTTGATATTTGATTGTTCGTTATAGATTAAAATTAACTCAAAATAAATCCACAAAATATTGGATAAATAAAAGGATTTTTTTATGATAGTACCATCGTATCTTATCTTAATCATCAGGTACAATTCGAAGCGATAAAAAGAAATAACAGACACACCCATTTTCAAAATAAAAATGACACAAATAATAACTAAAATGAAGAGTAATAACAATTGAAAATATTCATTAAATAAAAATTACATTATTTTCCTGATAAATATTTTCCTTATTGAAAATAAATTAATCTTTTTCATAAAAGTAAATAATTTTTTTAAAATTATGTCGCAATTTAAAATAACAAATAAATTTATTTTCTCTGTAATTTTATTCATATTATATATATATGTGTAAATATTAAAATTAAATTATAATATTATTAAATTATAAAATTAATGCTTCCATTCATTAATAATTTTAATAAAGGGAATCTACTTAATATAATCTTTGCAGTCTATTACATATTATTTCAATTCATATATTCTATTGCTATGGAAGGAATTTTTATAAATGATGTCCCAGTTAAAGATTACAACGACCACCCAAGTCACCTATGTATGTATTCACTTTGCGTGTATCTACAATAAAAAGAAAGATGTCACTTTCTTCCTTGGTTATTATTCTCTCCCTCTTTTTATAGAAAGAAAAAAAGGAAGATATAATGCAATCCATAGAGGTTTATAGAGAATAAAATAGGCCACCAAGTTTTAAGTCGGAGTTAATAAAAGATACATAGTTGGATGCACAATTATCATTCAGCTTATAGTTGTGCGACAATGTTACGGGGTTTAATGTTAACATACAAGGACAGCGACCTTCTTACATACACAGCAGGGAAAAATGTTTGGCACAAAAGATGCAGGGCAATAATAAAAAGCATTGTTGTATGTGGCATACAGAAGCTGCATTGCATGTTTTGATGTTTGCTGTGCACGTGTTCGTATTGAAGACAATAGCCTAACAGTATTTCAGTAAATATAAAAACTTTTATAACAATAATAATAGTTCATAAAAACGAAGAATTTATTACAAAAGTATTCAAAAATTGAAACTATTTGTACGAAATATTTCATCAAACAGAAAGAAACTGGATTAGTTAAACACTATAAAAAAAAGTATACAACCTGGAAAACACTATTTAGTTTAAACAATTTTAACCTTGTACAAACTTTCTTCAATTAGCATTATTATTGTGTTTATTTTGCTTGAAATACTGATCCACTTTCTTCCTAATTTAATTTCGTTTTTTGTTCATTTAATAATCTTAAAAAGATTACTTATAATTATATTATTAGTTTAAATGAAAAAAATGGAAAATGAAAAATTAGATCCATTTTATCGATTTAAAATTAACAATTAAAACTGTCATTTTTAATTTACTACTAATTAATATTTTAAAAATCATCATGTTGATGTGAAATTAAAGTTTGTAATTGAGTTGTAAATTAAGATTCAAACTTATTTATCAGTCCAGTCGTTCTAGATTATTAAGTAAATAAAGCTTAAAGTTTAAACGACAAAAATTAAGTGATTTATGAAGGTTTCTAATAAAATATTGTTGAGTAAGTGCTTGTGCAGAAAAAGACTTGTGGCCAAACTTAATTACAACTAACGCGAGGGACATCTATTATAAGAAGCAGAAGCAAGAGAAACAATCGATGGCAACCACCAGGTACTTTCCCTTGTCAGCTTACCAACTTGAAAGTCAATGGCAGAGGAAAAACTCAACAAAACCTTTTTTTTTTTTTTTTCCCTCGATCCCTGACTGAACATTCTGGAATTTTTCTAAAGTTATAACAAAATAGTTGAAATACATTAAATTTGAAACATGTATAGGTTGAGAATAAATGAATTAAGATTTCAGCTATAAGAAATAAAAAATGTTCACAAAAAGTACAGAATGAGAATTACAGAAGTATTAAAAAAGCAATCTTAAATAATATGGTAAAAGGAACATGCTTTTATTTAATAAACCCAAGTATTCCCGGAAATTTTTATAATATTAACAAAAAACGGTATCAATTTTAAAAAATTATACTAAAATATATACTAAGACTTACGGGCAAAAAAATAGTTGAGGTTAATTTAAGAATTATAATTATGACCATTCAAATATTTTTTAATTAAATTAAGAAAGTTTTCTTCTTAAATTTTTTGTTTAAACTATATAAAATAGGAATAACTTTATTGAATGAAATTAATAGAAAACTCAAAAATATGGCTTAAAAAATAAATTAAAAGTGTAAATAGTTAATAAAAAAATTATGATTTATGTGTAATTATAGCATTATTTATCTCGAAAAATATATAAAAAAACTAATTCTAAATAAAAACATTTCGGTGATATTAAATTAGATGAAATCAAAAATGATACATAAAAAGTTATTAAAACAACTGCAAAAAATTATATTTCGCTACAGAGTATAAATGAAAGTCAGATCAAGTTTTATTTTTTTTTTTTTTTCGAACGTATACTTCTACGCAACAAATATTTCAAGAAATAAATTACAGAACGGAAAAAAAAAAAAAAAAAAATCCCATTCTTTTTAGTGTATCAATTTCTCTTGTCAATCAAGGACAAATTCTCAGAAAGAATGATAGAATGCCTAAATCTGAAGAGGAAGACATTCATTTCACTTCGAAAATTTTGGTCTTCCTACCTAATTTAAACCTCTTGAAGGCATACACACACCGCAAGCAAAAGGGAAAAAAATGTTGCCTTATTTTTTCCCGTTCCTGTATCGAGAGAATAATAGCTTGTTGGAGAGAGGTTGGGGAAATAATCCTTTATCCTGCTCGAGGTTTTTATGGTGGCGAAGATAAAAGGGTCTAGAGTCCTTTCTCGCCGCGCAATTTTTCGCGCTCAACTATAAAGTAGTGGGGAAGAAAAATCCTCCAACGGAATCATTAAGCCACGGAGGGCTGCTCACCTCCCATATAGACATGTATATGCGCCACTCTATCCAAAAACTAAACAAAAAAAAAGTGAACAGGGAGGGGGCATCCATTTCTCTGGACTCGGGATAGACAGCGAGTGCTTTAAAAAGTGTGCGTACCACGACCAGGAAATGGTACGAAGGGTATATATATGAGTTTTTAAGTCCTCTCGACGCACCTCTTAAGGGACACCGAGGGGGGTTTAAAAATAGGACAAGAAAGGACTTAAATGTGGAAAGGAACAAAAAGAAAAAAAAGTAAATAAATGTAGTGAAAGACTTTGCCGAAGTACTCTTCTGTCAATTTAGAGAAGCGCCGTGTAGACTTTCTCTCTATCTGGGTTGCAGGAAGGGGAACTAGGGAATGGGGGGTGGGGCAAACTGCATAAAAATTGATTTGCACGTGGCGCTGCCACGATAAATCTGAATTCCGAAAATGCCCTGTCAAATTGTCCACAAGGGAGACACTCATCTTCCAGGTTTTTTTCCCCTCTATTGTTGTTTAAGAAATAAGAATGGCAGCGGAATAAAAAAAAAAAAAAAAAAAGTGGAAGTTCTGCCATGATAGAGAGAGAGAGAGAGAGAGAAGAAGGAAAAAAAAAAGTACATTTCGGTAGTGTATTTCAAAAACAGTGTGTCTGGTTTAAAATGGTTAAGATTTAGAGAGAGAAAGGGCTGTTTCTAGTAGGTACCTAGGTCAATCAGACAACCACCTAAGACAAAGAGATAAATAGAAAAGTGTAATCGAAACAGGGGAGGGTAGAAAAAGTGAGGGCAGGCATGGATGTCTTGTATTCTTATAAACCTATCAATCCTTACTGAACCATCTTCTTACGGTGACTGAAACCCCGAGCGTAGCCTTATGCAAATTAGAACAAGAAGGGATAATACCTACTCAGGGAAGGTCATCATTAAAGGGGGCTTAAGTTCGTGTCCAGCCTCCTCCCGCTTTTAATTGCCCCTATGAGATGGGTGATAAAAACAAGTTTTAGGATGAAATGAGTTTTATGGGAAAACTCTGGATTATCTAACAAAAAAGAAATAAGCACCCTAAGGGACAAAAAAGTGTACAAAAACCATATAAGTTTTGTAAAAGTGCAGAAAAACTACGGGGGAATATACCCGGCTCGAATTAAATTTCGATTGCTTTTTATTACCTGAATTTTTCAACCAGGTTTTCTATTTTTTCAATTAGAATTATTAGTCATTACCTAATCCTCCAACAAATAGGATCGGAAAAAAGAAAAAAAAAAAGTCCTTCTGCTGTCTTTAAAAGAAGACTTAAGTAAATGGATCTTTTAGTTCAATTATTTTATTTAGGTCATTTCTTTTTTAAGGTAAGAAGAAAATTTCACAGTAAAAACTAGTAAGGTAAATTTTTTTGTCATTTTATTCCACAAAAGAAACTATAAAATGAAAGGGAAAAAAGACGAAAATAAAACAATTTTGATTTAAATTACAATATCATATTTTTAATTAAAAACAGTTAAGAAAATAGAAAACAGAAGACAGGTACCTTTTATAATATAATAATTATACGAGTGCTACTTTATTTGTAATACAAAAACTTAATTGAATTATTGAAGATCAAATTAATATAAAAATACCTGTATAAAATTTTAAATCTGTAAATAATGTAAAATAGAAACACATTTTAAAGAGAAAAACGTTAGAAAAGTTGGATTTACTATTTAACAAAACCTATGTTCATCATTTTAGACGACTAAAAGTTTAGTGGTAAAACCAAGATATAATTAAATAATACACAAATTATATGTCTATATGTATTGGAATACGGAGTAATATATAATAAAAAATGCATAATTTTTATTTCATTATATTATAGCATTTACAGAAATTTATTTCTAGACTTAAGTAATTTTTTAATTTGTGTTCGAGAAAATGTGACTTCAAATATTAAGCTGATTTTGTGCACTATATTACATATATTAAAGTTTTTTTCTATGATTTGTTCCCTTTTTTTTTTAACGAAACAGATGACTTGACTGTAAACAAATTTTTAATATGTCGAAAATTTCTTCCTGATATATGTTAACAAATCAAAGCAAGTGATAAATCAAATGCAAGAGTATTATTTCATCTTTAGATGATTCTCTGATTCGATTCCTTTTCATCTGTAAAATGATACTTGCGTGTACTTTTCATCTGTACACGCAAATAATCTGTACAATGAAGTAACTAACACAAATAATCTTGGAAAATTAAATTGAACACCAATACAAAAATGGCGTGTAGCAAATGTATATGGGTGAGGTGAAAAACGAAAGAAAAGTTGGATTTATTATTTAGCAGGACCTATATGCGTCGTTTTATGCGACTAAAATTTTATGAGCAAAACCAGGATATAAATAAATAAATACACTAATTATTTATATATATATATATACATACATACATACATACATACATATATATATATATATATATATATATATATATATATATATATATATATATAATACTGAATAATATATAATAAATATAAATTTATTTCATTGTAGCATTTACAGGAGTTTATTTCTAGACTTGAACACAAATTAAAAATTACTCTGACTTTAAACATGAAACTGATTTTGTGCACTATATTACATATCTTAACGCTTATTTTTACGATTTTTTGTCCTTTCTTCCAAACGAAGAGATGAATTAACTATAAACAAACTTTTTAAACATGTTGAAAACTTCTTCCAATTATATGAAGTGGTAAATCAAATTCAGAGCATCATTCATCTTTAGTTGATACTCTGGTTTGATACCTTTTCATCTGTATAATGTAATACAATAAATATACTACT
Organism: Caerostris extrusa; assembly: GCA_021605095.1. Taxonomy (NCBI): domain Eukaryota; kingdom Metazoa; phylum Arthropoda; class Arachnida; order Araneae; family Araneidae; genus Caerostris; species Caerostris extrusa. Next base: position 95,295 of record BPLR01020282.1, on the reverse strand, counting down.
AACGCAAATAATCTTGGAAAATTAAATTGAACGCCAATACAAAATGGCGTGTAGCAAATGCACATGGGTGAGGAATGTAACAATTGGGATTCTCTTGATGTCTTAAGCAGGTGATTTAGGATCATCTTTTGTCTTTGCCGTTTGCGTGCGAAGCTGCCACGCACCGCAACCAACAGCAGCTATTAGAGCAAGCAAGCTATACAGCTACTACTGGATTACGAACTGATGACCTTTTCATTCGAGATCAGAAGCGAGAAAATAATTTAAAAGCTCTATTGCTGGGGGACATAACAGGAGCAACAGTTTAATCTGAAGGCGGCTTCCAGTTTGCCAGGGATTAAGACGCGGTTGTACATGAGTATTTTGTTCGGTAAAGTGGTATTAATTGCGGCATTAAATGGTGAAAACATGAAACATTGGCTACACGAACACATTTGGAGGACGATAACCTAAGGCAAGTCCTAAGTCTTCTTCCTTGCTTTTTTTTTCCTTCTTTTAATTATTATTCAATGTCGTCTTTTTACACCCGGATTTAGCGCGCACTGAAAGTTGCACAGATAAGCATCATTTCGATAAGATATTATCCAGAATATTAAATCTTTTATATCTTTTCAATGCAAATCGCTCTTATTATCCTTTAATGAAAAAAATTATTCTTCCAAACTAAAAGTCAATTGTAAGCATTTAACAGTATTGATGGTATAAAATTATCCTAACATATTAAATACATAAATGATAAAATAATAAATGAAGGTTTTCTCATTTTATAGGATGAAGATCAATTTTTTTTCATCTATCATTATATAATTATTCAAAACTGACTAGTTATGGAAAATTCAGATCATAATTGAAATTTTATCTTTGTTTCTAACACTTATGGAGTTGTTGTAAGTACTCAACATGCTGAACGCACTACTTTTCAGGGGTCGAACGTTAATTATGAAAATAACATAAAAAAGAGGTAAAATTTTAAAATTCAGTAAATGCATATGTAACTCTGGATGAAATTATTCAGTAAAACTTCGTACATTTGTGAACTCTGAATTTGTTTTCTTGTCATTTGTAGACTTTATTGGTTTTCTTTTATAAGTTCATTGATTTATATAGAATTTGCTTATGATATAGAATATTTTCTTCTTTCGTTTCGTTTTGTATTTTTCAAATTTTATACATTTATTATTTTTATTAGTCACTTCTTCTATAATTTTTTTGTTGTACTCTAATAATAAATAAGAATTATTGCAGTTTTTTTTTTAATACAATTGAAATAGTTCGATAAAACGATTCGACTAAATAGATTAGTTATAATAAATTTTCCCAATTAGAGTAAAAAAAAAAAAAATTGTAACTACGGTAATAATTAAAATATTCGTTGTTAACTTGCAATAGCTATTAAATAAAAAAATTGGGAAAAAAGTCACAATAACGTTTAAAAACTACTGAAAATAATAATAATAATAAAAGGTCCAGTTAAATGAATGTCAGGAAGGTATACTACTTATTGTCCTAAATACAAATGGTTACAGAAGAAAGAATAATTATCGATGTATATTAAAAATGATAAAATAAGATTAGTAACAGAAGTCAAATAGATACCAGACAATAATATTTCTAAAATAAAAGTCTCATAAACACATGTTTTTTCTTCAGAAATTGACTGCTAATTGTACTATTTCAAATCGTTTTACAAACAGATTTTTGGTAAGCAAATTTGTCAAAAAAACTTTTTCAAAAGATTTGGGTGCCTTGTATACAAAAGAGAAAACTGAAGTTTTCTTTAAAATCGCAAGATATAAATTCAATTAGGAATCTGAATAGGGAACTTTGATATATTTTGAATTATAGATTTACATTTTTATTGAAAGGACAAATGAAATTTATACGAATCAACGTGTTAAATATCAATTAAATTAAGTCAGAAATTTTTAATAAAATTTTCTCTAATTTAGTTCACTTGAATAATACAATAAACGATTTCTAATTATATCTCAGATTATACACAATTTCAACCATTACATACATTTTAAATTAGTACAAAAGTTTCATCTATATTTTAAACGTAATATACCTTCAAAATAGTACCAGGAATTTCATGGAAATGAACAAACATTTTATACCTATTTACTCAACCGCCAAAAATATCATATTCTGAAATACAAATCCATCAAAGCTATTAACTAACAAATACAGATCCATCAAAGCTATTAACTAACAAATACAAATCCATCAAACTTATTTAACAAAGCTTAAATTATTAAATGCACCAAAGTTTGCTATTTAATTCATTATACATTTCCAATAGTTGTAAAACAGCAATACAAAAAGCACCTGTATTTAATAGATCGCCTTACGAAGAACAGTGCATCTTTCAAACGCATCTGACAGATAAAAAGCTGGGAAGAAACATCAACAAGAGAAGAGAAAAAAATTGCACCACTCAATGTAACGATTAAATTATTACATTCGGTGCGACAAAAACGAGACCAAAACAGAAAGTTGCTTCAACGGTCATAAACATAATACCATCGGCATCCTCTTTTACAAAAAAAGATAATGCAATAAATGTCTGTTGTATTTCACTCCTTCTATTTTTATGACGATCGGGTGTCTTGTTATTCGTGTCATACGAATTCACATGCGATTAAAGGAAATCCTGAAGCTCGCCCGAGGCGCGATGGATGAATCATTTATTAAAAGGAAGACTTTTTCTTCCTTTCAAGGAATGGCTGGCTTCAAGAGTTTTGCAGTTTATTAGTTCGATGCGCAAATGACCTATAGCACGCGTTTTTTCCGAAAGAACTTCACGGGGAAAATAGAATTAGTTCATCTCAAGAGGAACACTTTGTTTTTATCCTTGTTTCGGTAGGATGAAAAAAAAAGCTTCATTTATATGTTGACAAAAATGGCTTCCTAGAATTCGAGAAGGAAGAAAATAATAAATTGTTTAATTATTTCGTGTATAATATAACATTTAAGGTAATAACAAGAAAGTAGTGCATTTTACTATAGAGAATTTATTTGTTTTTATTTTACGCATTTTCTGTTGCCTACAGAGAATTTTTTTGATTAATCTTTATTCTTTTTTTTTAAATAGTGCTGTTGTTTTCGAATGCCCAGCATTTTACCTGATGACATACACCACTAGGTTCTATTTTCTGTTGTCTACAAATAAGTGTTTGCTTAATCGGTATTCTTTTCTTTAAACAATGCTGCGTTTTCAAAATCTGTTGTTGTTGCATTTAACCTGACGACATCCACCACTAGATTCGAACTTTAGATTGAACTCAGTAAGTTGGTCATTCGAACAATCAATATATAACTGATTTAGCTTTATCTGCCTATCCAGATAAAATTGCCATACTGTGCACATATTATATTGCCATCACAATTTTGAATGGACACTCCCTGGGTAAGTAACTGGAGGGTTGGTATCCTTCCAGATTCTCTCCATTCGGATCTACCATGACCATCACCAGCATATACTCAGAGATTATGTATTGCTTCTCAAGATTCAAATTAAGAACCCTCACACATCCTCATGCAACATATTACTTTCTTTAGATATTAAAATAACGCATCTCAAAATCTGTAAATGATTTTGAATTATATCTGAGGTTTGTTTTATATTAATGAAACTCAACCATGGGAACAAGACAGATATAAAAGTGTTAAATATTGCTCACTTAAATTCGAAAATCCTCACTCGTGAAAGGAAATACTTTGACTTGAATGCGTCTCGGTATTGAAGGGGGGGGAAGGATATAACTGAAGAAATTCAGCATTTTAAAAGTTGTATGTTTTTATTATTATTAGTAGTAGTAGTAGTATCATCCGCCTACTTGGGACAAAATTTAGTAACTTTTTTTCATTATAAATTAGATATAATGATATTAGATTCATTATAAATATTTAAATTTATTTTATTATTGTCATATATCTTATTATTGTTATATATATCTTACATTAATCTTATTATTGTTGTATATCTTATTTAATGATTAAATAAAATATATATCGATTCTTTTTTAACAACAGCAGAAATGATAGATATTTCGAAATTGAAATAAAGTTTTTTTAAAAATAATCGTGAATTTTAAATTCCTTTCATTCAGTCAAAATCAATTTTTTTCAAGTTACTTCAATAATAATAGTTTTCGATTTACAAAATCAATAATCACTTATGAACGTTGGAATAGGTATCTAATATAGAATAGATTTTTGAAGAAATTTAATATAAGAGAAATTTATATTCATTATATTCTCTTGTTTGGGCCTGAATGGCCGAGTGGCTAGCGCTCTGGCGCTCGGTACCACAGGTTTCAGGTTCGAGTCCCGGCGGTATCATGGATGTTTGTAGTGGTTCGGAATCCACTTTAAATCGTAGGTCTCGGTCCTAATAGGATCGTAGAGCGTTGCGGGGGCATTGTTACTCCGCGTCCGTGGCTTATCTTCAAGTTACACGCGCCCCCTGGGTAATGCAAAGTGAGTGTCTGTGTAGCGCTTGCCTTAAGGCATCCAAGACCAAGCTGTCTAAGTGTTTGCCAGCTACATTAGAACAAAAATATATATATATTCTCCTGTTTGGACTGCTTAATCTTGATCACCTTTTCCCCCATTTTCTTGAAATTATATTGAGTGCTAAATAAAAAAGTTTGAATTCTACTCACCGTGACTAACCCATCCATGTCCACAACCATCACAAATACGAATTTGAGCTTTGCAAGGGAGAAGCAATCACAAGAACAACTCACAGCTGTGCAGCGAATAGCCTGATAAAGAGATAAAAAACATAAGAATAAAAATGCATATAAAATATACATATTTATTTTCCAAATAAATGAAAATATCTGTTTATCTTTTATTATCTCATTAATATCGCCATTTATCTGGCATTTTCAAATAGTTTTATTCTTTGCTATAAGTAAATAAGACCCATTTGAAATTTTTTCTTTGTATTTTAATATTTATAAAAAATTTTAATTCCCAATTTTCTTGTATTTTAATATTTACAAAAACATTTTTAATTCACAATTTTCTTGTATTTTAATATTTACAAAAACATTTTAATTCACAATTTTCTTGTATTTTAATAATTACAAAAACATTTAATTCACAGTTTTCTTGTATTTTAATAATTACAAAAAACATTTAATTCACAGTTTTCTTGTATTTTAATATTTACAAAAAAAATTTAGTTCACAATTTTCTTGTATTTTAATATTTACAAAAAAAATTTTAATTCACATTCTCGTATTTTAATATTTACAAAAAAAAATTCACAATTTTCTTGTATTTTAATATTTACAAAAATTTTAATTCACAATTTTCTTGTATTTTAATATTTACAAAAAATTTTAATTAAGTTTTCTTGTATTTTAATATTTACAAAAAAAAAAAATTAAATTTGCAGTATATTTTAGTTTTGCTTTTATCACAGAAATGCAATTTATGTATGCATGTAAAATGCAATGTATGTAAATACGATGCATTAGGTCTAAGCCCATATTTTGCAGAAGAACCCCTTGGATTAACAAGGTTCAAATAATAATATTTAAAATAATAATAATGATTAAAAGTATCTAAACGATTAAAAAACCTATAAAAATCAATATTAACTTTAAAAAAAAAAAAATTCTTTCACAATATTTTAAAGCTATTAAACACAGTCACCAATATCCACCCTCTTTTTTTTCCTTCCCCAAGAAGAAATTACCGAGATCTATCGGAGCGACGTGCTATTTCCCACCAGAATCGTCTGCGAGGGCTGGATAACCGCGACGCAACAGTGCCCCCGACAACCCTGGGGGCGACCTCCTTCACCCAGGAGCTGCCAAGTGTTTTTATCGCGGAGGGGTGAGGTGTATAAAAACTGAAGTGTCAAAAGCGCCCGCCCCTGGGGGACGATTAAATCCTCTTCTGGCGCGGGGGTGGACTGGGAAGGGGGTGGGGGTGAAACGACTCTGAGAGGGATTTTCCATGTATGGATTAGATGTCCGACATGGAGTTTTGATCGTTTGGATAGCAACTCAGAAAAGGATTCATTGTTCATCATTTAACAGGTTATCAAATAAAATGATCGTGGTTCATATGGGATGCAATAACGAAGAACAAGCAATTGCTGTATTGAAGATGTTCTATAAAACAGAAGTGAATGATATTTGAATATTGAATTTGATTTAATAAATAATGTTACTGGTATTGTCTCAATTAGTATTAATATCTTATAGATTATTTTTAAATAATACTAATAATTCTAAATGGATTTCTATTTTACTAATAATTCCAACAGAAATTTGAATTTATAATGAAAGATTCATATTATTGATATAATGAATTTATTAAAAAAAAAAAAAAAAAAATCTAGTGTTAGGTTTCTAATTTTTGTTTACACATTGGTAGATCCGTGAATTATTATACTGTAAACTGACTTTATTATTAATTCAATTTAAATTTTCTATACATAGTATTAAACTTTACATAATGGCTTCTTATTACTATAATGTTCACAGTTATGTATTATAGTTATCAATTCATTTATTTCATATCGTACGTGATAAGACCCGTTATCAGAATGAAAAATGAAGTCATTATTTATATTAATTATTTTATAAGAAACAGATTATTATAAAATAATTAATATAAATAATGACTTCGTTAAAACATGACTTGAATTAAACATGAATTATAATAATATAAAATTATAAACTGATCAATTTTTTATGCGTGAAAAAATCCAAATATGACTTCTATGAAACATATTTCTAATGCAAATTGTGTATACCATGGTACAGGACATGAAAAATAAATTAAAGACAGATTTTTTTTTTTCTGTACTACAATCTGTTTTCATTGAAATATTTCCTTTCGTTACCCCACACATTTTTTTTTAAATTCACAACTATTGACAAAACAAAATTTCTAGTTATAGATTAACCCAAAATATTTAAATTTTTTACAGATATCATAATAATTTCATTACTAAACATTGCTACTAAAGTTATAACCAATACACTGCTAAAACATTAATTCTGATCGTACAAAAAAAAAAAAAAATATCCAAGAATAAGCCTATTTCACAAAGCATGCTACATAAAAAAAAATTATTCAGTTAAAACATCCAATTATAAAATTAAGATAACATGTGTGCACCCAAAAGATCTAACAAAATTCAAGAAGTTCTTCACATTAAACTACAGATCTTCACTTAAGCATACCGCAACCAGAACTGAAAAGCCCCAGCACACACTTTGCGAGCTGACCCCCTATCGAAGCAGCTATCCCGACTGACGAGTTACGTCTTTTCCGCGGGCTCGGGCGATGCAAGAAGAATATGGTTTCAATTTTTATCTGCTTCAGTATCAATGTCGCAGAGGGTGGCAGGGAAGACCCCGACCATCTTTTTTTTTTTTCGTCTGATCATCGAACATATACATGACTAGTTTTTCCTCTCCCCACCCACCATGAAGCAGAAGTGATAAGGAGAGTAGGGTATGTCGAGTTGCCAGTACTTTATCTCGTGGCAGCAGATGCCCGAAGTCCAACGATCGCCAACAAATTATGACATCCCTTACACGGGTGGATAATCTCTTGGTGTCGTCGGCAAGGGCGGTCTCTTTGATGATTGGGACCGACTCCTCTGAAGTTCTTCTCTTGGGCTTTTTAACTGGGAGCTTGGTTTTGTTTTATTTTATTTTTAAGGATTTTTTTGGACGGCGGACAAAGTGTAACAGCAAGATGGTGGCAAAGATTTTATGGTTGGACATCTCTGGTAATTGCTTGTTATGCAACTTGTTTAATAGCCTGTCGAGATTTCTTTAATAAAGTCACAAAGTGTATACAGATGCGAAGCCTCAATATGTGATTTTTATCTCTTCTAGTACGTATTCTTAATAATACTTTATACTAATAGTACGGATCAATCGTTTCATACCCTTTAATTTAACATACGAAAACATTTTTTTTTACCCTTGCTAATTTTGCAACTTTGTCTTGTCGAGATTTCTTTAATAAAGTCACAAAGAGTATATATGTGAACTCTCAACCTGTGATTTTTATCTCTTCTAGTACGTATTCTTAATAATACTTTATACTAATAGTACGGATCAATCGTTTCATACCATTTAATTTAACATACGAAAACATTTTTTTTACCCTTGCTAATTTTGCAACTTTGTCTTGTCGAGATTTCTTTAATAAAGTCACAAAGTGTATACAGATGCGAAGCCTCAATATGTGATTTTTATCTCTTCTAGTACGTATTCTTAATAATACTTTATACTAATAGTACGGATCAATCGTTTCATACCATTTAATTTAACATACGAAAACATTTTTTTTTTACCCTTGCTAATTTTGCAACTTTGCCTTGTCGAGATTTCTTTAATAAAGTCACAAAGTGTATACAGATGCGAAGCCTCAATATGTGATTTTTATCTCTTCTATTACGTATTCTTAATAATACTTTATACTAATAGTACGGATCAATCGTTTCATACCATTTAATTTAACATACGAAAACATTTTTTTTACCCTTGCTAATTTTGCAACTTTGTCTTGTCGAGATTTCTTTAATAAAGTCACAAAGTGTATACAGATGCAAAGCCTCAATATGTGATTTTTATCTCTTCTAGTACGTATTCTTAATAATACTTTATACTAATAGTACGGATCAATCGTTTCATACCATTTAATTTAACATACGAAAACATTTTTTTTTATATTTGCAACTTTGTCGAGATTTCTTTAATAAAGTCACAAAGGTTGTATATATGCGAAGTGTCAATAAGTGATTTTTATCTCATCCAGTATATATCCTTAATAATACTTTATACTGGTAACCCATATCAATCGCTTCATACCATTTAATTTATCATACGAAATCTTTTTTTTTTTAACCCTTGCTAATTTTGCAACTTTGTCGAGATTTCTTTAATAAAGTCACAAAGTGTGTACATGCGAAGTCTGGATATGTGATTTTTATCTCTTCTAGTACGTATCCTTAATAATACTTTATACTGGTAACCCAGATCAATCGTTTCATACCATTTAATTTATCTTACGAAAATCATTTTTTTTAACCCTTGCTAATTTTGCAACTTTGTCGAGATTTCTTTAATAAAAGTCACAAAGATTGTATATATGCGAAGACTCAATAAGTGATTTTTATCTCACCCAGTATACTTTATATTGGTAGCACGGATCAATCCATTTAATTTATATGAAAAAAATTTTGATGCCCTTGCGAATTTTGAAACTTTGATTTCGGATGATTTAATTAATGAAACTTAATAAAACTGAAAAAAAAAAAAAAAAATCCAATGTGCTATACAAATTAATCTATTTCTAATTGTTTACTAAATTGGCTAAAACATACTTAACTGGTTTTAGAAATAAAACTTTAAAATATCTTTTATGAAAGAAAATTGGTGATCGTGAATCGTGAAACAAGTTTACTGCCTAAGGCCTTACTTGAGAAACTGTACGATTTGCACATCCTTATAGGCAGCTGAATAATTGAAAATTAATGACTTACTTACTCATTATTTTACAATTAAAAAAAATAATCATTCGTGAAAATCATTTTTTGCTGAGAAGAATACATTTAATTCTTGTTTCTGAAATAATTGTACAGCAATTTCACGTTTTATAAACGTAATATATATTTTTTACTGCCTTTTTTTTTTTTTTTTCATATGTATGAAGAAACAGATATATATATATTTTAAATACACAATTTGAAACTCATGTTCATTTTTAAACACATACACTTTTATAACAATTTATACAATGATTAATAACGCGAAGTATCTTGTCATATTTGCTTTTACAATTAAAAAATACAGTTGCTGAAATTAAAAGCAATTTAATTAACATTTGAATAAAAATACATTAGAGAAGAAAGCTAAAAATAAAAGGAAAATTCGACTTTCTTGACAAACCAGTTTTGGAAATATGAAACTAAAAAAAAAAAAAAAAAAAAAACTCTTATGCAACTTATATATCCTGTTATCTACTACTTGATGAATACGAATTTCAGCTCATCATTTTGACTTGAAAAAGGCTTACTAAATTAAATGAAAGTTAAAACTAGTTTGATAGATTGTTGAGATCAAAGTTCAGGAAAATTGTTTTCGAATGTGATGAAAGTTATCCCTATTAGTCTAATTTGGTTAAATAATCTGATTTTATGTTAAATACAAGTTAAGACATTTCATGATTGTAACAAAATATCTTAAAAGTTTGATCACATATAAAATACGATATAGAAAAGTATTTTGGAAAATAAATCTTTTGTTTTGTTATGTCTAAAAGTTGAAAGATGTAATGTATATATAATTACAAATATATTTTTAATGGCACAACTATAATTTTGTTTTAGAAGAAAAAGTTCTATCACAAGGATTCAGGAAATGTCTATTTGTAGTATTTCACTAAAGGGAATCTATATTAAAATTTTTAAAAAGAACGACGATTTCTTACATATGAATTTATTTTATGAAGAATAACGATAGCTCACTATTTTGCTCTATAAAAGTAAAAATCTTGGAAAGGCTAAAACAGTTAACAAGATCGTGGCAAAACTAATATTAAAATACCTTCCATTTTCATTTTGCAAAAAAAAAAGGAATACATATTAGATGAAATATATATAAACTCATTTCGTTTTCAGGAAAATAATGTATACAGTTTCATTTTAACACTTTTTATTATTTTTTTTTTAATTTAAAAATACAAATGAACTAAGTAATTGGAATTTTTTTTTCCTTTAGACATATACATAAAAATCATCCTTAGTAAAATATAACATCACCAAAAATAGTTCAATTAAGAAGTTTATATAAAGCTTAAATAATAGTGCATAGATATAATTGAACTCAAATTTGGACAGAAAACATTTATAATAACTTATTTTATTTCAGTGCTTCATAAAATAGAAAATTAAAAAAAGGTTCTCAATCTTTTCATATTTCGATTTGAAATTTTTAGTGTTTCGACATTTCGAATATATTCACTTAAATTTCAAAATGTTTGAATTTTTATTAAAATTTATAAAACTTTTTTTTTATTTTTATTTTTTATTAAATGCTTAAAACTTGAGGAAGATTTTATTACATTAGAAAATATTGAATGTACACTTTGATTCTAATATAGTATATAGTTAAAATCTAACATTTTAAATATATATTTCAAAACCAACATTTATATACAGCATATAAAGTCAATGGCAAACTACATCCGGAGAAGAGCCCTGAAAGACATCAACATCCACCCTATCACCCAAACCCTAAAGAAATCCAATCCCTGGCAACGATGACTCCAAAAAGGGTGAAAGAGATATCAACGGCTCGTCCCTGACCCCTTAACGAGCTAAGTACACGGGGATGTCATTCTCAATCGGGAAGAGCCAAAAGTCCGGCAGCTCATGATCCGGCTAGATAGGACAGGAACGTCAATGTTCGTCACCTCACTTGGCGACACCTAACCGGATTAGAAAGACTTTTCCCACCCCTCATGACAGGGCTAATCTGGTGACTCCTGCAGACAGGGAAAGGGTTCTGTGGGTGACGGGAATGGGGTCCTTTACGAGACAAACATAATGGAAAAGGATTTGAACCCGAGATCTTAGTAATGTGATGTTTATTTGATATGATATTGGATGATAGGTCTTATTTTCGACATGATAATTACATATAGTGGTATAACTCTACAAATGAAATAGGCAAATGAATCCAGCAATAAATATAATATATTTATTTCATGTTTATGACGTCAAAAAAATATTAAGATTCATAGCCTCACTATAAAATAAAGATATGAGTCAACGAAAAGTTAATATATTTAATGTTATCTTTTTTTGCCCCAAAAAGATTTCCATTTCTTTATCTCATCATTGATTTTTAACATGAGAAAGTTTGCAATCATTTTATATATATTTAAAAAGCATCAAATAAATATAATTAAAGATCATATATTTTTATTATTTGCATGACAATTTAAAAGTTTGCTTATATAAAAAAATTGAAATTAAATTTTAACTTATGTACTGCACTACGCTTTCAACTAAATGTTGAAAGTCCAATTATAAGAGATATTATTATAACTATTCATAAATTTATTGTTTTATAAAAATTGTATAACACAATTAATATTTAAAGAAACTCAAACATTTATAATATTAGCTATATGGATGAAAAGATAGATGAAAATTTTGAATAACATGCAAACAATAAATTTATTTAATATTTTATTCTATTAACATTAAAAAATTAAATATAGCAAAATTGTCAAAATGTTTCTTTCTAAAAGTTCATATGAAAAGAACTGCACAATTATATATTTCCTTAGTTTATTAAAATTTCAAAGTGGGGGAGGGGGATGAAAAGAGTTTAAATTCTCAAAATATTATTTCAAGATCACCAAATATTTTAATACATTAACTGCATTAAGGCCTCTTATATCAATCAAATCAAAGCTGCAAACCAGATCCTAAACAAATGATAATAATTTGGAATCACCACTCAACTCCTCAATAACTCTTCAACTATTACAATTCAACCGTTTGCAATATTAGCAATGTGGATGAAAGACATTAAGTGAAAATTTTGAATAAATGCAAACAATAAATTTTTATATTGTTTTATTAACTTAATATTTAAAAAAAAAAAAAAAAAACGTCAAAATGTTTTTTCTAAAAGTTCATAAACATAGCAGACATTATCAAAATGCTTCTTTCTTTGGCCTTAGTTGAAAATTTCAGTATTAGGGAGAAAAAGTATAAAAATTCTTCAGAATATTATTTTAAAATCACCAAATATTTTCATACATTAACTGCATTGAGGCCTTATCTCAATCCAAATCAAAGCTATAAACCCAGACCCTAAATCATTGTATCAAACATTTCCCAAGCTAACAACTCTTCAAATTACTACAATTCAAACGTGGATGAAAAAAGGCATCGAGATGAAAATTTTGAATAAAATACAAACAATTTATTTATTGTTTTATTATCTTAATATTTAAAAAAAAAAAAAAAAAATAGCAGACGTCAAAATGTTTCTCTTAAAAGTCTTTTACACAAAAAGACAACTGTCATAATGTTTACTTTCTAAAAGTTTTGAAAAAACCTTATTAAAATTCCACTAAAGAGTTTAAAATCTCAGAATATTATTTCAAGATCGCCAAATAATTTAATGCATTAACTACATTGAAAACCTTATCTCAATCCAAATCGAAGCTACAAACCCAGATCTCTTAAATAAACGATAATAATCTGCAATCACCACCAACAACTCCTCCCAAGCTAACAACTCTTCTGAAAAGAGGGTTCCTATTCTAAACGTATCGACCGCCTTCAAAACGCAAGCAGAAGATGAAGAAGGATAACGTCCACCCCGATAACGCTGGCACACTCATTATGAGTCGCTTAATTAAATATGAGGCGGTCTTTAATTACCCACTGCCACCACTAATTACGGCGCGTTAATCTCTGCACGAAGGACAACACCCTTTTCGCGCTAGTCCTTTGTCAACGGCATTGTCCCCAACGCTCGGTGTTTGTTTCCTGAAACTTTCCAGCAGAGATTCTCGCTTTATTTTTCACCCAAAGATTAATTATAGGCGATGGAATTTTTACTTGTGTATTCATCCCGTGATGGAGTGCTGTGTGTTATTTTTCAATGATTTGGATGAGCAAAAATTGATAATTACGTTCAAATTTCGTCATGAAAGTAAGGCTGGATTTTGCAAGCTTCATCAAGAATATTAAGCAAAACTGTTCTTTATTCATGTGCACAAGTGATGATTTTAGTGCTCCAATATGTTTGAAATTTGTGCTTTATGTTTGAAATTTGATTACATATAGTATTTTTAGAAAGATGGCAATTTACAGTTAATAATTCTTGGAAAATTATAAAAAGAAACATTTTAGAAAATATCGTTCAAATTAGATTTACTAACTTCTTCTTTTGTACAGTCTTTTTAATAAAAAAAAAAAATTCTCAACCAAGTTAATTTTATTACATAGGTTTAAATTAAAAAATTAAACAACAAATATACCAATCAATTGTTTTACAACAAATTTTTAAAAATATCATTTTGGTGATATTTCATATTTATGAATATTAAAAAATTTTTTTTAACATTTAGATCTTTTAACATTTTTTTTTAACAATTAGATCATATTAATAATGTTCAATATCTAGAATCTTTACTGCATTTCCATTAATATTTCCCACATGTCCCGAGCTTTTTATATTTTTGTTTATACTAAATATATATATTTTCGACATATTTCTTATAACAAATAAAAGCATTTTCATAACGAACAATATTCTTCTAATATATTTAATTTTTTTTATAATTAAAAGAGTATCATTAAAAATAAATTAATTAATATTGTTGTTATAATCTTACAGCACAAATTCTAATGTTATTTTATTTAAATATTTAACAATTTATTTTCACTAAATAAACATATTCTTCTGAAATTTATAAATTTTTTTACTAAATATAATAAAAACAATCTATATTTCAATAAAAGTGAATGCTAGAACAATACATTGCAATATATTTGAGGAATATATACATGGTAGAAAAAAAGGAAGTGTGTTTAATTTGACTTAAAAGGTATTGCACACTTAAGCACCAAAATATATTATTGAATGCTTAACACATCCGGACATAGTAAATTATCGTTGATTGTCAAGAAGCTAGACGGAATTGACGGAAGTCGTTAATGTCAATCCCTATTTTGCTTCCTAGAGACACTTTCAATGTTGTTGACATGTTTATTTTATTTTTTTGTGACAGCTGGAAGATTGTCGACAGACTGGACACCTTATAAAGGCAGAAAAATAGTATGCTCAACTATCATCAGATCAATTTAAGTTGTGAAATTAATAATTAAACACGTGCAGGGTACAAAAAAGTGCGACAAAAAATATGTCACTCACAGATATTTGTCACGGTCTTCTGGAAATTATTATCAATATTTCTTATGATTCTACACATTTGTCAAAATAACTCTATAAAATGATACATATTTATTAATTTCTTGATATGCACATATGTAATCGTAATGATTGCGTACGATATTTTCATAATTTACACTAAAAATGTAGATCAGTTTGCATAACAAGTCTAAAAGAAAGGAATTTCTTCGGTCTACTATTACCAAAGGATTCTCTTACTACAGAACTATATCCGCATTACTCATGTAGAGGTTCTTTATTATGGAACCCCTTGATTATAGAAATTTTGTTGATGAATTGATTTTTGTGAGATCATCTACTAGTTAACACATATGGTTATATATTTTATCTCCTTTTTTTAATGGAATAATGGATGATTTAGAATCAAGGTTCTTAGGTAGATGATAGGTTAAAAGAATTATTACTTTCAAGAAATAACAATAAAAGAATAATGTGTAAAAAATACATGGAGCGTAAGACTTTTACCATTTTAAAATATTTAATTTATAAAACTAACATAACTTCTTAAAAAACGTTTTAATTATCAGAATGTTTGTGACAAACATTTTGATGGAAATTAAAAGCAAAACGTGTAAAAATAATATTTTCTAAAATCTTTGATAGGAATAACGAACTAAAGACAAAAAGCGATTGTGTCTCCGTTCAACCTACTTGAAAAATATCTTGATAAAAAGTTTACTGCTCAAGAAGCGATTATTAAGAGAAAAAATACAGAATAAATGATCACACTGAAAGATATGTGATGAGAAAAAACGACAACA
Organism: Caerostris extrusa; assembly: GCA_021605095.1. Classification (NCBI taxonomy): domain Eukaryota; kingdom Metazoa; phylum Arthropoda; class Arachnida; order Araneae; family Araneidae; genus Caerostris; species Caerostris extrusa. Next base: position 79,544 of record BPLR01020282.1, on the reverse strand, counting down.
TCAACATACGTTGACAGGATTGTCTAAACTGAACTACCATAAGAAGACAGAATAGAAGTTTAAAAAAAAAAGCTCTTGTCAGAAAGATAAATAAATGTTACATAGTAAACAAGAAGTTTTCCGTTTATGAAGAAATCTTTTAAAGATGAAGTTCTTTTTAAGATAGTCCTAACTGTGACACTTTGAAGATATATAAAGTTGATATAACTCAAAATTTTTGTAAGTATTGATGAATACCAGAAATAAAATTTAGGAATACATAAATGTGATTAAATGTTAAATCTAAAAAGCATCACCAATATTGAGAAACAAATATTGGTATTTTATAAATTAAGAATATTTTCCAAATATTTATTTGAAACCTGATTTTATTAAATATTTCGATGAAAATAAATATCAGAAATTAACATATTCTTTGAAATTTCCTTTTAATTCGGTTAAATAAAAAAAAAAAAAAAATGAATAAAATAATTAAAACATATGTGTTTTTTTAAACACGTATTGGCTTAAATATTAACAATAGATTTCTTTGGTCATGTTAATGTTAAGTCAAAAGCACCACCAATATTGGAAAAAAAAATATTTATTGATAATTCAAAAATAAAGAATATTTTCCAAATATTTCCTTGAAAGGTGATTTTATATAATATTTCGACGGAAATAAATATCAGAAATTAACATATTCTTTGAAATTTCCTTTTTAATTCGGTTAAATAAAAAAAATTAATAAAATAAAAAAAACATATGTTTTTTTTAAACATGTATCGACTTAAATATTAACAATAGATTTCCTTGGGATTTCATTAAAATAGTTTTCAGTTGAATGTCACATAGATTAAAATTTAAATACTCTTCATTTTACATAAATTTTTCACATTTGTTTTACAGTTTTGAAGAATAACTGTTGAAATGCAACTAATTAAACAGATCATCACTCTAATATGCCAAACAAAATATGTAAGAATTATACAAGATAAATAAATATTTCATTTGCACCTTAATAACCCTTATAATTCAAACAAACATCTGGGGATTAGGCTTGTAGTAAACCCAAATAAACTAAGGAAAATAAAAGCAAAGCGGACTCGAAACATCAAAAGAAAAGCTTTCCAAAGACAATTTTATGTAAAAACCAAGGGGCAGAGGGTGAGTGTAAACAAGAAATCCCCGCTAATAAGGCAATTTACATGAGTCGAAAAAGAGCATATGTGTAAAAAACAAAAATCGAGGAAGACGCTAAATAGAAAGAGGCGTTTCCAAGCCGCGGGTCACAAAGCAATGACAACCATTATTTCAGGCAACACGGATATGAGAAAGGGGGACGACCGCATCATTTTCACTGAAAAAGTGGTGGAGGGGAGGCCAGCATCCCCTACCCCTAAAACGTTTGTATAAATATGGCTGCGTAAGAGAAGGTGCGTGACATTTTTGCTACTGTGCACTCGCTGCCTCTGGCTATGATGTAATCGGTTGATTAGCCCCAATCTGGCGAAAATGGTGCCGAAAAATGATGGGCATGATTGTGTAGGATTTTTGAAAAGGTTACAGCCAATTTTTTTCACTTTTTGCATTTTATTTTTCCTTAAATTTAGTATAAAAATTTTGGCTACATATTAGTTATTTTAGTACGGTTATATTCATTTATTTATTTATCAATTGGAATTCATTTGTAATGTTTTAGAACTTGCCTATGAAATTTGAAGGGTGTATTAATAATTTTTAATGGGAAAAACCATCGGTAAAGGTTATTTCTATGAGGTTAAGGTTATTTCCAATGAAATCAAAGTTAATGTCACTTATCCGATATAATTACAAACAAATTGTTTTTCATAACATAGAAACCTAAGCAACTTTAATCAGATAGTTTACTTTAGAAACAAGAAACTTTGTCAGAATCTTCACCGATTTTCTTCATTTTTTAATGCAGTGACTATAATTCATGGCACAAACCAGAACCGAATTCGCATACCAGTTTGCGCGCTGTCATTGGGTTATGAGTGATTCTTGTAATAAATAAAATGTTTTGAATTATTATTCCCAATATAATTATGGTAACATTATAATAAAAAAAAAACCGACAATTGTTTAGTAAATTAAACGTTAAAAAAAATCATATTAATGTTGTTAGTAAAACAAATAAGCAAAATAAAAGCAATACAATGCTGTAGTTATATCTTCTAAAGTAAACATGGTTATGAGATTTAAAATATTTCCTTTTTTCATAAATTTAGAAAAACTGATCAAGTAAATAAATTGTCTGATGAACATTTTAACACATAAGCTTGTTATACGTCTTTTTATCCACTACTTTTTATACACACTAACAATCATCGCTTTGTAAAAAAATGTAATCTCTGTTTCGAAACGAACTCAATAAATAAAGTTGAGGCACCTGTCCACGGTTGACGTGTGGGATTAAGTAACTCCCAAAGGACTTGTCAACCAGGCGAATCTTTCATTTGCCGACATAGTTAACGGGTTTCCCATTTCGTCCTGCACACCGGTCTTCTTTCTTTGTCCAGTGTGATTGTTAAAATTGTGGCAGTAACAAAGCAGCACATACCAAAAGGATCCTCTGACCACGATGGGGTTACGATCGCCGAGGGAATGAACGTGCTGATGGTACGGGGCCCCCAAAGAGCACTCAGAGGGGCCATATTTGTATCCCAATATCCAGAGTGACCCTCCTTCCCTTCTCTGCTGCACCCTACCTTCTGCAAAAGGGATAGAGAAGGGCGGAGAGGATGGGGTAATTTCTGATTACGCCAAGGTTGGTCGTAGTCCGTGGTCAACCAAATAACAATGTTTTTGTTATTACTCAGGGCGTTAATCCGCGGACCCTTTGTTGAGGACAATCTCGGGAGAGTAAAGGTAATTCCCACGAGATGGGCGGTGGACAAAACAGAAAATTTTCTTTTCTGTGGTCAGTGACTGGTTTGGGAAATAGGTTGAGAGAAGGAAATGGCTTTATGCTTGTAAGAATGAGTTTATGAAATATGTTAGGTATAAACATCTCACACTGTGAAGTATGTTATTCATGAGATAGCAATATTGAACTCTTCAATTAATGAGATAAAGCAATTAAAATGCAAATTATACGTAATGGACTCTTTAGATTTCAGATAGGCAATACATTTGTAAAATAGGAACCTATCAAAATCTTACGAATTTTTAGTTAATAAAATTTGTTCGATAGTAGAACAGAGAAAACCAATATATTTTTCAATAAAATTTTTAAATGTCTTTTTTAATGTTACTACATGTCTATTTAATCGAATCAAGTAGTATTTCATTCTTTACTATCCTAGAAAAGCAATACTATTTAAAAATTACTACTCTTTAAAATGTTTACCATTGAATTTTAAAAATCTCGCATAGTTAACAAAAATATCTCTATTAGTAAACTTAAAATTACTGATTTATCAATTGGGTAAATGTTAAATATGCAAGTTTAATCAAGAAAATAATCCAGAAGTTTTCAAATTATTTCATTATTAATTATTAATACTTCATATTTAATTTACTAATTAGTAATTATTTCATATTTAATTTACGAAATTTTGTTCTACAATGCAATTTTGTTTTTGAATTGATTTCTTTTAACAGTAAAGAAAGTGATGAAACAAAGATTGATAAAGCTGTTTTCGTAATATATATATATATATATCAAAAACAGTATATATATATATATATATATATATGCGTGTGTGTGTGTTTTCTTTCTAATCCTGAATGATTTTAGCAAAAGTGGTAAAATACAATTGCAATTTTAAAACTTCTTGGACAATTCAATTCTTAGTTACACCAAGGACTTAAATATCATTAATTTTCCCATGCATCTTGCATGCTATTTTAGGCACTAAAGCTAACTATTTAGAAAAATAATACTAGGGAAAATCAAAGTCAAAAAACAATATACTCTTTTTGTTTTCCTTTAAATAAGCATTTAAAAAACTCAACTAAAAACAACAATAAAAAAGAGTTTTAAATAGTTGAAAATGCTTGAATGAAATGAAAGAAAAAAAAAAAAAAAAAAAAAAAAAAAAAAAAAAAAAACAGCGACATCTTCAAACAAAAGAAAAAAATTGCAACATCAAAAATCAATAAAGTGTCTTTTCCCACATATTTGCTAAGGTACAAATAAATAAATAAAAAACCCATGCTTCCCAAAACCAGCACGCAAATTATGTATACATAGATTCATCTCTGCAATGCAATTTCGAGTTGATTTCATTTTACGTGTCTGCTATTACTTTCATGGCTTTCCCCGTGGCTCGGGAGTCTTGAATTGGGAAAATAAAAGCTGCTATAAAACAATGATAGTGGTACAGAAAACAACCATTTAGGAAGGAAAATGGCACAAAAATAAATCGAAAAAGAGTATTTGAATAATTTTGGGAGAAATCGATGTGGGTGGGGAAGGTGCAAAATTGAAATCCTCAAACAACACATCATGCGGAGATGGAACGCCATGCAAGATTTTAATAAAAATTGGAATTAAAAACATGAACTAATAATGTTTTTTTAATTATCAGCAATAATTCTGAAATATAATTATCTAATTTATCTAAGCATAGTATCTATCTATTATAATTAATAGCATCTTAAGTGAATGAGCATTGGATTAAAAAATTCAAGTATTAATTTTTCAAGACAGTAATTTGTAATTGATTTTCATATATAGATTAATATCTTCTTTTAATATGTTCTTTTATTTAAAATTTAATAGAAATATGGCATAAAAATGATATAATGCACTTAAGTGTGTGTTAAGCGTTAATAACAGGTTTTTTTTTATGATTTAGATTATATTCTTGAGATGATTATGTATTTAAATGTGAAAATAATATCCCGGCAAACATATTTTTGTGTTAAAAAATATATAGAAAAGAGTAAATTTTTCTTATAGATCACGTCATTTCATTATTCATCAATGAAATTACAAATATAATTACAGCATATATTTAAACAAAATTTTATTTTCATTTAAAATTTATTATTATCTTAAAACATTGTTTAAAAAACGAATGCAATCAATTTTATATAAAATAACATAAAACAAAAATGAATAAAAAAGTGTTTTTAAAACAACAATACAAAAAATAACAGAAGAAAAAAAGATAATAAAAACATATCGGTTTATATGGTATTTATTATATGCTACATTAAATGTGATTAATCCAGTGATTATGCATAATCACCGGTGGATTAAACTGGCGAATAACCAATTATCGTAACATATATTTATTTTTACTACTATCAAAATCCATTTTAATTTTAAGGAAATATACCTTAAAATAAATAAATTATATCATCTATATTAAAATTATTTACAACATGATTATATATAATACGTGACATTTCACAAATCATCACACTAAAACACTCTCAACACATTATCCCAAACAAACAAACGAGAATCAAAAGCACAAAAACAGCGAAATTACTACTCTATTACCTGGTTCTATTTAGCCAAATAACGCTTTCAAAATTCCCACAACATGGCGAATTTACGTTTCTTCAACAAAACTGAATAATTTACGCCGAAAACACTCACGAAGCAGTCGATACAAAGCGACCTCAAATAAGCACTTCACATTACATTACATCGAGCATCATTACAGTTGAATCACAGCAAACCCATTCGTCGGCTGCACAGCAATTCCCCCAGTCTGACATCTTTAGCAAAAGCAAATGAAATCAAAAGCTCCTTCCATACGCCACTTTGATGGATAATTCCCACGGAGGGGGCGGAATACACTGCGACGCCCCTTAGTCACGGAAGTTCGCGTGTGCGCCCCAACATTTTTTTTTTTTCCTTTTCCGACGTCGGTCGTCGTGTTTACATATTGAACGGTGGAAGAAGGGATGGACAAAATTTTCAGTCACGCAAAATTATGCTGCTGCTGCACTCCCTTTTCGTAGTGGAATGACTAACTGCTGTTTCTTGTTTCGCTAAAAAGCGACAAGAAGCCTTTTTGCTTGTGCTGGATATGTCATAAAACTCGAAGGCAATCATCAGTCAAGGGAGGATTTTGGGGAAAACAAGGGATTTTGTGCAGTAAGTTTTTTTTTATTTCCATAAGAAATTATGAGAAGAAAAATGGTCGAAGAAAACTCTTCTTGCATTTCAATATTCTCTGCCTGCATAAGACGTTTATTGGTTTTAAAAACATATATGGATAATTTATACTGACATTATTAATTATTTAGCGTTAATTATTAAGATGATTTAATCTTCAACAGGCATACATGCTATATTGATACGTATTTCAATATGCATAAATAAACATAATTTTAATCACACTTTAGTTTGTACCTAAGAACAGTTTATGGCAAATATTTCTGAAAAATAATAGACTCTATGAAATTTTATGAAATATATAAAAATAGAAAAAAACTTTAGAAATGTACTTATCTATTTAAGAAATGTATATAGTTATAATGCATACATTCTTTGAGAAATTTCCAAGATAAAGCCAGTTAACTACTCATAATATTTTTTTCCAATGCAGCTGGCAATACAGAGACAGTTATCTTTATGTCATAAGCCAGGGCTGCACCCGCTGTTACTCATTTAGCACTACCCAGGGGGCACGTACAGCTTGAAGATATGCTACGGACGTGAGTAACACTACCACTACTCATAATATAGATTCCCAAAAAAGTACTTTTAAACATTTTTATAAACTATAATTTTATAAAAAACTGGACAAAGGCCATTCTTTTCCTTCGACAAAATTGTAAGTCTCACAACGACTTTTCAGACTTTTGGAAGTTTTCCGGTTCCCCCCCATATGGCATGCAAGTATGGGCAATTACCCCTAAAACTCCTTCCAAAAAACAATGTCTTCCTTTCTTTCCGTCAGGTGTGCTGTTCAGGTAAGTAGAACATAAAGCAAACAGGTGTGAATAAAAAAGAAAAAGTAGCATATATTAGCAAGTCAGAGTCGTTGGCCTAGTGACAACATGCAGGAAGGTTGAGGTTCGAATCCTATTCTGGCCTTATCGTTGTAGTCACTGCTTTCAGAAACGATAAGACTCAATGTTGATTGTGGTATGTAAAACAAAAAGGCAAGCCATATAGTGGGAATTGCAAGAGTGTTCCATATGACATGCATACGCGAGGGAGCAACTACCCCAAAAAAAGCCCACGAAATGCACTGTTCTTCCTTAACCAATGGTCGGTGGCCTCTTCGTGGGATGCATACGTCGTGGTACATTAACGCCAACCGATGTTAAAGCAAAAATATGTTAGCAAGCGTGCATGTGGCCATGAGTTTAATTCTCTGCACTTAAGATACTATTTTGCAAGAGGCCAAGTGCAATAGCGCCACCCCCGGGATTGCCCACTGAAATTTTAATTACTATATCATTAAATGTGGAAAAGTCCACGAACTATGAAACAGAAGGAATGGTGGATTAGTGAGTGTCACATATCATAGAATGGCAAATAATTGAAGGACAGAGAAGGCTGGAAATCAGGCTTCAAATTGATTGGGCTTCTATTACGTGAGAATTTAGTATATGATAGAAACCCACCATAATGCAAAATCTTTTAAAATATCCTGCTTTTAAAAGTTTTATGATTTACCAAAAATTTCATGTTTAGTCCTTAGCATAAGGAAAGTATGTAAAAAAAAAAGCTTAAAGGTTTTGTTGTTTTTTATATTGCCAAGAATTTGGTTAAGACATAAGTGTGTTTGTATGTAAATAAATACATGCTTGTTTTAACGCGTTGAAAAGCACACAAAGAAAAAAAGAAATTTAAAATAATTATTTTACTAATTTGTAGTAATGCTACTCTTGGTCTTCCGTCATTTCGATTTCTATAATTAACATCATTTAACTTATCACCTCAATACATCAAACATAGTAATACTTAATACAAGATTTTTTTAAAAACCAAAATGTTATTACTTTCATGAATGAATTCGTGACTGTCATTCAGACATTAAAATGTTTCTTCCTTTTATAAACTGATAAAAGTGGATGGATAAAAAGAAAAAAGACCTTTGTGATAATTTTTATTGTACAGAAGAATGCACATAAAAAAAACTGGCAGGTGTAAATAGTGGATTATTTTGAGGGATTATAAAAATAGTTGTTAGCGACAACCCATAAAAAATAACTTACAAAGAAAAAAGATTGTTAATAACTTTTTATTAATGGGACATATTTCTACATGGAAGACAGTACAGGTGAGAGTTTTTTTAATGATCAAATTCTTCAGATTCTAAAAAGGGAATAAATAAATAACAGGAACCAAATCTTTCATTAATTCTTTTAATAATGTAACCATTTACTAATTACAAATTAATAATTAAAAAAAAAACAATGATGATCGTTGATATCGATGTGTATGCTTGTCTGATTTAGTCATGGAGACATTATAATTAAATAAACACTGTATATAAAAATTCAATACTATTCTAATTCATACTGTACAATTTAATATTGGGAGTTTCTTTTTTACTATTTTTTAATATTTTGATGCTGTAGTATTAAATAGCAATAAAATTTTTTAACTAATCTAAATCCGAAAGTAAAACTTCTGTGAGATTTATCTAAACCTAAAAAAAAATCATTTCAATTCTTTTAAATACAATTTATTGAAACATAAATAAAAATATTACATAATAAATAAATGTATCAAAGGGAAGTTTTTGCTTAGTAAATTACGTAAAACGTATGAACGTTTTAGTACGGTTTTTTTTTTTCTTCTTTTTTGACAGGGAAAAGCTATATGTATGATGGATGCAAAAGTATACTCTTAAAATTATCATTATTAAAAAATTTCGTTACTTTAAAATCACTACAATATAAATAAGAAAATTTTTGTATAAATATTTACTAATTATTCATTTCTCGCAATTTTAGAATTATTGCAACTAAAAATAAACAATGCCTCAGCAATATATTATCTATATTTCAAATCAATCAATGCTACCAGCTAATCTTGTTTTTCAATAATCGAAAGTGCCTATTTTGCACCTCATATTAATGAATATTAATCTAAAATGTTTATTGCATATGAGCTTGTATTCAGACTAAAAATTTGAATAACATTTTATTTTTATATATAATTTTCAGTGAATCTAGCATATAATATCCAATTTGTAATTAATATGTTTTTCAAAGAACGCACACAGGTGTATTTATTTTAAAACATAATCAATTGCTACAAGTGAAATTTTTTTCTTTAAAATTAATAATTTGTTATATATTTGTAGGTAATAAGAAATTAAATGTCTAATGAAAATATTATCTAAATTTGTTATCAAATTCCTTAGCTGATCACTTTATTGAAATAATCAGCCAGTTTCTCAAAGAACATATGCGAGAGTATTTATTATTAAAAAAAAAAAAAAAAAAAAAAAAAAAAAAAAAAAAACATAATCAATTGCACAAGTGAAAAAACAATTTTTTTCTTTACAATTAATAATTTGTTATATATTTGTAGGTAATAAACAAATTAGACATCTCATGAAATTATTAACTTTATTTGTTATTAAATCCATCAATTGATTACTTTTTGTGAAATAATCAGCCAATTTCTATTAATAAATGAATTTTTATTTAAAAAACAGTCCAGTATATAACAAACAAAAAAATGAAACATATAATGAAAATTAAATGAAACATATTGCTTTGTTACAAATCTGTACTGTAAATTGTTTTTATTTTTAAATGTTATTTAAGCCAACACATAATATTTAATATTTACTGCATAATCCTAATCTAGTACCATCTCTATCAAATATTTTACATTTATAAATAACATTCAACTATATACTAATAAAACAAATACTCGCTATGTGTTCTTTGAGAAACAAAATAGAAATTGGCTGATTATTTCACAAAAAGTGATCAACTAATTGATTTGATAACAGTTATAGATAATAATTTCATGAGAGATTTGATTTAGAACACTAGACATTTAACTAAAACTAGACAATTAATTAAAGAAAAAAAAAAATCACTTGTGGAATTGATTATGTTTTTTAAAAAATGAATACTCGCTATGTGTTCTTTGAGAAACAAAAAAATTGGCTGATTATTTCACAAAAAGTGATCAGCTAATGGATTTGATAACAAATACAAATAATAATTTCTGAGACATTTAATTTATTACTTAAAAATATATAACAAATTATTAATTTTAAAGAAAAAAAAATTTTTCTTGTGCAATTGATTATGTTTTTAAAATATAAATACACGGTGTGTGTTTTTTGAGAAACTAAATAGAAATTGGTTGATTATTTCACAAAAAGTGATCAGCTAACGGGTTTGATAACAAATATAATACAAAACCAATTAGGAACATGGAGAAACTTTATTATTATTTTAAATGGACATTATTTGCAGCGCTTATGTTCAGCATTTCTGTTGCTTGTTACCGATGACGTGCCTCGCAAACAATGTCTCAAGAAAAGAAACCAGATACTGAGTAGAGTTGAGAACGCCAACAACCTGTCATCGTACTCGACAGGAATCGGTCGTAGAACAGTGCCAGGCGACCGAATCATCCATCAGCAGAGTTCCTGCCCTCCCCGTTCGACAATAAAAACCTCCAGGACTGAAAGAAATGTATATCCAAAAGTATAAACTTGCACGATTCCGACGACAGAAGCGTTGATGCGTACCATTCACACTCGAGAAATTGTTACGAGGTTAAATGTCCAACAAGAAAGACGTTGGATTCAATCTCGCCCAATTAGGGGCAGAGATTTCTGCCTTCGTGTAAATGGGCCCGCAGCTATTCAGAATTTTATGACGGCACGCAAACTGGTGTTCGATCTTTTCCGCACCTTGGTGATCAACAACAGTATTGTATTGTATTGTTGATTTTTGTTGATAGCACTGAAATCACGACAATTTTCGAATGTTGGTAGAAGAAATGTTACATAATTTCGCTTTCAAAGATCTTCATGTGTTATTTAGTTAAGCAATTTATAGCTTGTTTGAAAATTGAAAAAAAAAAAAAAGAAAAAAAAAAAAAAAAAAAAAAAATACAACTTAACAAAATATAACAAATCTAAGGGTAAATCTATCTATAAATAGAATAAATAAAATTATGACAAGTAAATAATCAAGCAATATTTTGTTTAAAACTTAATAATAAATGTATATTATTTAATTGTGTTATAAAAAAAAGAATATTTATTTTTAATTATAATTAGAAAACATTTACTAATTTTTAAACTAAAGGAAGATTTGGTTTGATTTATCGCTCTAAGGTTATTTTGTGCAGACTTTTTAGGCTAATTAGATCGAGATTTACAACTTAATGTGGATTCCGAACCACTAGCAAACATCCATGCAACCACCAGAATTCGAACCTGTTATACCAAAGGCCTGAGCGCTAACCAATTGGCTATGAGACCGCTACTGGGAGAGGGGGAAATCGCATACTATTTACTACAAACCCATTAGGTTTTATTAAATTAACCATTTTTTTATGAGCAATTAGATTATATATAAATTATTCATAAAAATACCTATATTACAACAATCATGGCGTTTTAGTTGAAAAATTGATATATCAATTTTGAATTCATCTTTAAGTAAAAAAAGTTTTAGAAACTAAATCTACAAAACAGAATATAAATTCAAATCATATCAAAATAAAATTAAACTCCATTTATCGTGTCTGAGATCTTAACTGAGATATAAAGATATGTTAACAGAACATATATATTGAAGAACAGTCGATTTCAAATTAAACTAATCAATCTTATACATTCAAATAGACTTCTATTGTAACCCTTTTGAACTTAATTTACCCAAAGTAATCAACCATTCTCCCTTCCACCCCCCAAAACCCTGACATCATTAATCAAAAAATCTTTCACGAATACAACCGTTCTGCATGCATTCGTACACAAAATGGATTCGACATGAATATTCAGATGCAACGAAATTCCTCGCGTGGGTGATAGTATTGGTCAACACGTAATCACTTACCATTGGACATACTTATGCTAAGTACCCCCTCCCTTGCGGTCCGGTGCATTATTTGTTCTTCGTAACTATGACATTAAGTATGCAATGATAAAAACGAAGGGCAAACAGTGCAGGTACAAAAACGAATCACAGGAGGGCTCCTGTGCGTACGGACAAAGTTCGTCTGACAGAACCCCGCCTGACTGTAATAGGCTACCCGGATCACATTCGGACGACTCTTCATTAGTATTCGGATCGCGTTCATGTCCAAATCACCCACACTCACCATTTTCTCAAGCGACCATAAGGTGTGGTCGCTCTCCCGCTACGTACGACCCATGCTAATACCTTCCCTTATTAATCTCTGGGCAGGAGCAGTAATTAAATCGGGGCCACGTCCGGCGATAATTATGCATGTTCACAGAGATTATCTCGCAGTGATCGTCGGCCAGAAAGTTGATCGTTGGATAATTGGCTCCAGCACCATCCACCAAGACGATTAAATCGTTTCCAATACTCCAAGTTGGGTGGACAAGATGACACGCCAATGTCACAGGATAAATGCCCTTGTCTGTTTTTTTTTTTATGGGACCTTATTACACTCACAGAACAAGTTTTACAGAGACATTAAGTTTTCGTTAATTACCTGATAAATGGAGACTTAAACTTGGGCAACTCAATTTGGATGCTTAATATCATTTGGAGAGCTTCGTAACAATTTCAACAGTCCTTTCTTTTTTTTTTTTTTTCCTGTAATTTTTATTCTGCATGTTACAATTTGTTCTTTTTTCATTCGCCGCCAAGAAAAATTATCCTCACCGATTCTTATAATGAGTTATTAGTGACTGGACATCTGCCAATGTAGATGTCTGGTCTGTATGCCCTAACTCATAAGATTGTTGATTAACTGCAGTAAAAGCAGCACTATCTCAACTAGCCAAATTAACCTTATGAGATGTCCATGTTTATTTGGAATGCAATTCAAACCATAAAACTTAACAATGTGATTTACTTCATTTAACCAATTTATGAAACTTACTGATTTTAGTTATTATTAGTTAAAAAAAAAAAAATATAGTGCTTCTTAGTGTTTTTGGAAATGAGTGGTCCTACCAGAGTTTGTCAAGGTCATATGTCGGTTTAATTAACATATCGCAAAATTACTAATTGCGATTGTTTAGTCGACGAATAATAACTTCAAAGGACATGGGAAATCGAAATAGAAATCCAAGTCGAAAATCTCTATTTCCTTCAAAACAACTATAATAATAATATATATCGAATTACAATGTAGTCCTAATAAAGATTCATAACAAAATTCTTTTTCCAATAGACACAAACTTGCCCAATAGCATTAATTAAAGAAATTAACATACAGTAATTCCTTGTGTTACAAAGTTAAACAATCACACAATCAAATAATTAATATCAACACAAATAAGTAAAAAGAATCAATGTAATCTAATCAACTGGTCAAAAAAAAAAAAATCCCGTTTATCTGTGTGAGAAATAAAAGGTGTGTCTGTAACAAGCGTCTCCGTAACAGGAGGGCGGAACTGTATCTTAAAAACTAGTTTCCGAGCGAGTAGTTTTCGCTTTGTGTCTCCAGGAAGAAACTGGATCGCTCACACAGTCAATTATCGGAATCAATAATCTGTAGAATGCTAAAAGTAATATTGCGCTTCGCCTAATTCGATAATAACAGGGCTCATCCCTAAAGCGGCTTTCTTAAAACGTAGAATTTTACACCGTATCGAGTCATTTCCCTGAAAAATCGACAAGGTTGCGTAGATTAACAATTTAACAATGTAATTGGATAACGATGATGGATAACGGGGAATTCGTACTAAGGACAAGAAAATAGTAAACAAGTGTTTTGTTTGGGTGGTTAAAAAATTTTTTATTCATATTCTGAGATAACATTTAAGAATTAAAAATTTTAAAATTAAGGGAGGGGAGAAGAGAAATTGCATATTATATACAACAAGCATACGTCTTTCTATGAACAAAAAATTTTACATAAATTATTTGTAGACATACCTTTATTACAATAGACGCGGAATTTCATTTGAAAAGTTGATGCTTCAATTTTTTTTATTCAGCTTAAAGGATTTACCATTTGATTGATTCATTTTAACAAAAAATTTTAATAAATTAAATCTATAAAATTCAGGGCATAAATTCAAATCATATCGTTTTAACATGTAATAAATTTTAATTGAGATATAAAATTACAATAGCAGAAAATATGTACTAAAAGCAAGCTCGATTTCAAAGCAAACTAATCTATTTTGCAGCTTGAATAGAAAATTAATTGAAATAACCTTAAATGTAACTCTTTTGAAAGTAATCAACTCATCCCAAAGAAATCAATCAATATGGAGGGAAAAAAACCTGGTATCATTAATCAAAAAAAAAAAAAAAAAAAATGTAGTAACTGAGATTTGTAACTTTAGAAAACATGCAATGTTACAATATTATTTTATAAAAGACTCAGCAGATATTAAATAATCAAATGTATTTTCACATTTTACAAAATATTAATTATTTATTTGCATTTACAAACTTTAATTATTTTAATTAATATGTAATAATTCCCATTTTACATAATGCTAACACTCTGTTATTATTTTCGTAAATAGTAAATAAAATTTCAAATGAAATCAATCTAAAATATGTTGTGTAAAAACTATTTTTAGGTCACATCAGCTTGTTTGTTAATAGATCTTGGAGAATTTATTATTCCCAAATATAAAATTACTTTATTTTTAGAAATTTGTGTAACCAATTTTATTTTTAACAGATCTATAAAGAAATATTTCAAGGAAAGAAAGAATGGAATAAGAGATTTAATCAGATAGAAATTCGCTAATAGAATACATCAATTCAATGTAAAATCTCTCAGTCTGCACATTAAAATGTAGTAAGTTGAGAATATGAGAATGGAGTTAGTTAAATATTATTTCTGTTTAGTACTAAATAAAAATTATTCCTTTAAAGCTATTAACCATCTAAGTAATATTGAACAGACTATTTGAAATCGCATTTAGTTAACTAATAATAATAATAATAACAGTATTAACAGTATTTTTGATAATAAACGACAAGAACAATTTTGAGAACAAATAACAAATTTTTAAGTATGAAAACATTAAACTTCCCTTAATTATATGTTATACAAAATATAATTACAAATATTATTAATACATAACTGTTAGTAATGTATTTTTATTCACATTTGCTGACAAATAGCAATGCACTTGTTAATCCTCATACATTTATTTACTTCCATTTTCAACGATGTCATCTAAAAGTAATAAGCAATACGAAGAAAAACACAAAGACAGCAGGCAGTGTAGAAGAACGATTATCGTGGAACTCCATGCACTCGAGACCAAAAACTCTGCTCATAAACAACCCGAAAATTAAAACCGAAAAACTGCTCGCAAAAACAATAAAAAACAATGCGAAATGATCTGTAGATCGGTTGATCAGATCAAAAAGATCACCTGGCCAGTGGGGCCTGCAGAAAATTGAGCTGCGAACTAAAGACAAGGGGGAGCGAGAAAGCCGATTCCCCCCCTCCCTCCCTTTTCTAAGAGTCTTTGTTCTCCTTTTCCAACAGTAAGAACGTGATGATGGAAACACGCACAGCCTCTGGCCAGCACGACCAGCAATCCGGGGGCCAAATTCATTCCCCTCCTGAACAATTTCTTTTAGTAAGTTTGCCGAAAACTTGGAAGAATTGGCGTCAGATGAAGAAAAACATTAAAAAAAAAAAAAAAAAAAAAAAGTATATCTCTCTAAGATAATTTGAAGTTCAGTTATAATCACTTCATGACTTGTCTTTTCTGGTAAGTGATTTTGTAATTATAGAAAATAAGGGAAAATAATTTGGACGATTTAAGGTAAGTGTAATATACATGAACGATCAGTAAGCATATAATGTCTGGTGTGGTTGGAAAAGAAAAACTGGATTGTATTTGTTTTGTGACCTTGGTCATTGAAAAATTCCAATTAATTCCTCAATCACTGAATAGTTAACTATCGCTAACTAAAAATTTTTAATAGCATGTGTCTAAAAGCTTTTAATGTCTTTAAAAAAGAAATCGAAATTGTATCCAAATGAAAATTTAAGTTCCGGTCTCTAAGTTTTCTAGGTACCAACTTTTTGCTTGAAGCAATGCTCTCTTTCTGAAAGTAACACTAATTGTTAACAATTAACGGAACATAAACAATTAAGGATGCAATTAACGAGTTAATAATTAATGAGATAGATACAGGTACAGAAGATAACAGGTCTAGATTTACTATACTGCAAAAGAGATTTTGTTTGGTAAATTTTTGATATACAGAAATGCTGACTAGAGATCAAATAAACCGAATGTAAAAATATAAATCAATTAAGTTTAATACTTTAAATGCATCACCAAGTTCAAGTATTTTAAGATTAATTAGAAAATCTACATACCAATTTTTGATCATCTTAAAATTAATATAGTTAGAATATAAAGAAATAATAAGTACGGAATGAAAAAAAATCACATTTTTTGAAATACAAAAAATATTTAAATTTAATTAATCTGTTAAAATTGATAATAGAGTCTTAATATAATCTTTTCATGAAAACCTTAAACATATTTTTAAAATTATATATAAACAATGCCTTTAGAAGAGTATATACATAATTGTTCTTTTAATAACACAGTTTAACTTCAGTGTAATCAGATAGGTCATCTTTTAAACGATCCTGTTCAAAGATGGATGTTAACAAAATAAATTAGAAGATAAAACTATGTAATTTTTTTTATTGTAGCAACATGCAATTTTGAAACAGAAAACTCAAGAAAGAAATAATAGCATAGACAAGAAAAACCTAAAATAAAAACAGTAATCTTAGATCAAACATGATAGCATTACCTTCATCTGACTGCGAGACCCTCTGTGGTCCGTCATGTGAGCATACAAAAACAATGACCCACATCGAAATATATAACGAGCCGATAGCCCAGTCGAAAAATGAAATCTGCCGCGGCAATGTTCCAGATAATGGCACATAGAAACAAGTCTTAAACGCTCTTGAGCATTCTTGCGAAAGCAAAAGATATTGTGATTAAAAATTAAAAGAGTAAATTATTTTCTCTTTTAAGCCGTGCTGACCTAGCTTGTTGACATCACGAGAAGCTCTTGTCAGCGACCAAAAAAATTTGCTGACGTCCCCGTGAAAAATCTCACTCTGTTTCTCTCTTTTTTTTTTTAATATTTTGTTTCCTCTCGATATGTTTCAATGTGGATGAGAGACGTTGAGGACTTTTGATATACTCTATCGCATTGATTCCCATGGCCTTGAACCGGGCGCGATGAAAAGTTATCGGACACTGGACCTGGCTCTGTGTACGGCTGGGGACACAAGCGGCGTGACATCATTCGGCCGTACAAAGTGGTATATGGGTGAAGCGAAACGCTGGTTGCTTACGCAAGGACAGAAGGCCACCACTTGAACTAGCTACCGCCGATTTCCCTCTGCATTCGGCAGCAACTGTAGTGATTGAGTTTTTGTGTTACAAATTATCAATTCGCACCTGAAATTTTGTTTGGATGTAATTTACTTAATATGATAATGCTACTAAAATTGCAAATTTAATTTGTGTTTTGGAGGAAATAAATATAAAATCAATTTTATTTTTCTGATAAGATCAACTCTAGATTTGTTTGTACTAGTACAACATTTGTAGTAATTGATGTTGCGATGTAATACTACTAATATTTCAGAAATTGCAAATTTAATTTGGTTTGTATTTTGGTGAAATAAATATAAAATCAGTTTTATTTTCTGTGAAGTCTCTCTAGACTTGCTTGTACTATTACAGCATTTTTAGTAATTGGGGTTGCGATTTACCCCTAATTAATACTAGTAATTACCCCTGATTAATACTACTAATAATCCAGAAATTGCAAATTTAATTTGTGTTTTGGAGGAATAAATATAAAATCAATTTTATTTTCCGAGAAGTCTCTCTGGACTGCTAGTACTACTACAACATTTGTAGTAATTGGTGTTGCGATTAATACTACTAATATTCCAGAAATTGCAATTCAATTTGGATTTGGTTTTGGAGGAATGAATATATAATCAATTTTACTTTTTGAAAAGTCTCATTGCTTGTACTACTACAACACTTGTAGTAATTGATTCTGCGATTTAATTTATAGTCAAAAGTGATTGAGTAGTACTTGAAATTTCTTTTATTTCTTAAGATAAGTTACCGGATTTATCTTCTATTACATCATATATAATCATGGGTTAATAGTAACTGTTTTTGTGTAGCAGATTAATAATTTGCATAACGAATTTTATTGATTTGCATCTTAATTATTTGCACTAAAAAGCTTTAAATATCAATTATTTTATGAAGATATTACAAAACTACTTTAAATTTAACTTATTTTTGATAATTATACATTATTAAATTGGAGATTTAATTATACAAACAGAAGAATAACACTTTTAGTGACGTAGTGGTTTTTTTTTTTTTTTTTTTTGACACAAATTAGCATTTTTTGGGCTTGAAATTTCATTGAAATATCTTTTATTTAATACAAAATTAAAAAAGATTTCCTGAAATGTTGGGTGGGCATTGCAAATTTAGTTTCATTTTTATTTACATTCCACCAAAATACTTGCACTTTTCTGCTATAAAAGACAGCCATCAAATACAGACTGTGCACTTTAATAATATCCGTAGTAAAAAAATTTTTGCAAAACAAATATACTTCGCGCACGATATTTTACAAATACATTTTAATTCCAGGGAATTGCAAAACTTTTACTAAAATTTCGGACATTAGATATTGATTTGAGTTTCGTCTTCATTCTAGGAAACCTATTGTAACACTGATTGTCCATAAACGATTTAGTCAACTGAAATTCGAAATAATTGTTGAAATAATACACATTATGAATCTCAAAACAAAGTCAATCTGGAACTAGG
Organism: Caerostris extrusa; assembly: GCA_021605095.1. NCBI lineage: Eukaryota > Metazoa > Arthropoda > Arachnida > Araneae > Araneidae > Caerostris > Caerostris extrusa. The sequence goes on along the minus strand of BPLR01020282.1, from coordinate 60,606 downwards.
CAATTGAACTTTGGTTTTTATTTTTATGTAAATGAAAATTATCCATGAATTCAAACAAGTTAAACAAATGACATGCATTTTTGTAAGCTCAACACAGTATTTGAATAAAATTCACGGTTTTTTGATACATGCATACACACACGTAACATTTTGAAGTAATTAAGGAATATGAGAAAGGAGAATTTAATTAATTGAACCACTTAAAATAATTGCATTTTAAATGCATTTCAAACTGGGCACAGAAGATGTTAAATTTTACTGCAAACGAAATTTCAAGTTTTTCGACTCTTTAAAAAACAAATTAAGAATAATTTTTAAAAAAAAAATCAAGGTAAAATTTATAATAAACTGTGAAAAATTTTAAATCACTTTTTAAAAATGTATATTCAGATAGATTGATTTATTACTTAAAATATTATGCTGAAACAATAAAAAAATAATCATAGTTAACGTCAGACTGCAATATAGGAAAAAAACTATGTTGTGGATAAATAATAAATCAATAAAGTCGAAAAACAATGTTTAAAAATTTGAGCAATTCAACTTAAATTAAGAAACTTATTATCAAAATGAAAATGCTTTTAACGCAAGTGAATAATTATCATACTCGATTATTTTATCACATTATATGTAATGTGATATCACAGAAAAAAAATGAATAATAAATAAAGAGCTTAGTAACAAAAAATTACACGTGCCTGTTTTTCGCAGATTTTAAAGATAATGTCTTAATCTGAAGATTCTCTTTTACGTAGGACATGATACATCATATCATTCATGGACATATTAAAAAACTTTGCCATAAGCAAATTCAATCCTATTTTATCCACTCTCAATTTTTTCAGACTTGCAGGAAAACTGTCCAAGGAAACGTGTGATTGAAGTGTATGCACTCATATCATTACTCTCAAAAGGAATAAAACAGCGATTCAACAAAAAGAAGCAGAGAAGTTCGTATTTCCGTGAGAAATTGTTAAGATAGAACCTTTTTCTGTTGAATCGCAGAACACGTGTTAAAATGCTAACATAAGTAATTTTATTGTTTACATGTTGATTTTATCAGCTGTAAAAGTCCTCGGTATTTAGATTTTAAAATGATTTTATGAGATGTATATCCAAATAGTATTTATTTATTTTTTTAGATAAATTCTAGAACTAGGTAATAAAATATGACTCATGTCTGAAGAAAAATTATAATTTGAAATCTTACAATAATTTGGTATAATTTTATGTAAAAGTTTTTTTTTTTTTATTTTTAAGTAAAAACTTTTTTTTTTTTTTAAGTAAAAAGTTTTTTTTTTCGTTTTTTTTTTTTTTTTTTTAATTTTTGTCTTAAGTAAAAAAGGAATTTTGTGTTTGTGCATGTGAAAATTTCAAATAGTGAAATATTTAATTGTGATAAAATTTGTGATGTGTTTTTTGATACATTCACATGAGAAATTGCATATTTATAATGTTTTTTTTATCTTAAATAAATTTACATTATTGTGCTCAAATAAAAATTATTTGTTGAATAAAATTAATGATTTAAATTTTAAATAAATGATTCAAATTAATTTAAATAAAAGTTTTTATTTAAACAAAAAATCTTTGTACGTAAATAGTTTATATTTAAACAAAAATCTTTGTATTATAGTTTATAGTTTAGTTTTTTTTTATTTATTTATAAAACTGTGGTTGATACATTCACATTTTTTCTAAAATTTATTGCACAAGATTCATTAAAAGGTTAATTAAATTTCTATGTTACGGTTTATCTCTTTTTTCTTGAAAATTTAAAACTTAATTAACTTTTTAAACAGAGCAAAGATTAAATGTATAATATAATTTTATAGATTAATAATGTATTGTGCACAAAAAATTTAAAAATATTATTTTTGAGTTAATTTGTGCATCCTTGAAATGTTTTGAATTAAAGAAATTGAAAGAACAATGCTGAAAATTCCAGTTTCTATCTGAACACCGAATTATCACAGAAATGTATGCAAACCTTCATGAAACAAGACATGATGATAGATAAAACTCCTCTTTACAACTGTGCTTATACAGTAGCCGGGAAACAGTGTTCACAACCCTAATCACAGTGTCTTAGCCATTCGCCAAGTTAAATTAGAGCCGAAAAGCTCTTTTTTTTTTTTACTTTTACTTCTCAACCTCACTTACTCACGTGCGTGTGTTGGATTAAGTTAGATCACATGCGGAGATTACAGCCCGACTTTGTAGCCGGCGGCAATGCCATGCAGTACTACATCAGGGTGACGGAGAATCAGGTCCAAATTGAAATAGTCACCAGCAATTCATTTTTCTCTTTTGCTATTTTTATTTGTCAATTTCCTTTTCTTATTACTTCGTCTTCATCCTTCATTATTATCATTACTTCCTTTCTTTTTATATGGTGTGTGGAGAGCCCGAAGGTAATTTCTAAAATCTATACGAGAACTCTTACTGTAGGGGAAAAAAAAAACGCCAACCATTGGCGGTTTGGGAAAATGGTGGGGTCGCGAGTTAATACCTGGTAAATGGAGTCGAGCCCGGTAGTTAATTGAGGGTCACAGCGGACAGAAGAAGCACTTGAAGCCGCCACTTATTTCAGAAATAAGACGGTAGTTACGCTTCCCCCTACCTTTATGATTATTGTATACATAGGCACACATACAATCGGAGACCCGGATCTGGGTTTTTGTGTGCTTGTCCGTCTGTCTGTCTCCAGGTTCGTCGCGATCGTCACCCGTTAGGTGTCATTATGTACATCGGATTAGAGGTCCATGATGGACTATTACGTCTCGTGTCCCTGGGATGGGTGGTTTTTTATTTCTTTCGGCATCTACAGTGCTACGAATAGGGTAATTAATACTTAATAGCTCTTTTTAAAAAAGGCGGTAGGAAAAACGGAAAGGGAAAATCACTGGCAGTGGATGATTACTTCTTTTATGTTAAATGTGCTAGTAGTTTCCTTTTTATTTTCTGAGGAATACCGCAGAATCGTGACAAAACCAAAGACCGAAGTCATCGCAGGAATATTTTTATGACTGTGATGACGGGGTGGTGAGATTGCCGTCTTGATAGCAATCATTATGTTGGACTTTCTTGGAGTTCTATGATGAAAGGATCCCTATGATGAAATTCTTATTTCATTTAAGTATTAACACCATTCAGGGTTAAATTTTTGTCTCCTCTATATACTCTAATATTAAAATCATAACTCAATAAGAATTCATTGTAAAACAAATTAAATTGTTTATATGTGAAATATGATCAAATATAAGGTGCTTTTAATGAATTTGCATTACTTCTAATACAACAAAGTGAATGTTCACACTTGAACCAATAAGTTTTTTTTTTAAATAAATACTCCAAACATAAAATGAGAACAAAGGAAATAATAAAAAGATCAATAAGATTCCCTACAATAACAAAAACTGAATTTCTAAAACGTTAACTGCATTATAAATTTATATGATTTCTAAATTATTAATAACATTTATCCAAATAGTTTCTTTGAAAATATTTTTGGATATACTAAAAAAAAATTATGTATTAAAAATTAAAAATTTTTACTTTTAATTTTTTAAATTATATTTCTTTTATTTTTTTAATAGTTTCATCTTTTTCTGAGTAATGTCGTATATTTAATTTAGAGAAATTTTATTTTATTATCATACTAATATTAGTTAAGCATCATCATCATCATTGGCCTAACAGCCAAAATGAGGAGATGTTGTTTTTATTGTTTATTTTTATGTTTTATGCCCTTTAAATTATATAATTAAACTGCATTACCTTTTCAAAACATATACATCCGAAGCAAAATTAAATAATGTTGAAAAAATGTAGACATATTAAACCTATAAAGACAAGTTTAATAATGAAAAATTTTAAAAATAATAAATTAAAAGAAAATAAGTATATTTTACATTTATTCTGCTTTTATCGGCCTATTGATGAAATAAAATGAATCTTATGTAAAAATATTTAAAAAAGATCTGAACTGAAATATTGATTAAATAAAAAAATACTAAACAGTATTTAAAGACGACAATACTCTAATAATTAAAATAAAAAATGTAAGCATTTTTTTTTTTAATATACTGGAATGTATTAAAGTGAAAGCTTTTAAAAAAATATAATTAAAAAAGATCATGCAAATATTTCCTGATATTATAAATAAATGCCAAAATTTTTTAAAAGAGCTTTTAATTATAAAGACTCTTATTTTTGTTTTTTTAAAAAAGAAGAAGTATGAATTGGGTACATATCCTAATCAAATGGAGATATTTTTCCTCTCTATTTCAAACCCTCTCATTACACTTCATTTGCGAGACGTCCGTGTAAAAACGGGTGATCATAAATTTCCGTCACTAATACGACCATCGAAATAGCTGAATAATTAAATTCCAACACCCCATCTAAAAATACGCCCCCAAATTTTGCTTTTTTTTTAACTCCAACCAGCAACGAGAGGCCACAAAAAAAGACATCGTTTAACCTCCACCAATTCCAATCCGCTGCAAAGTTCATTACTTTTACGAGATAACGGACGGTGGTCGGTCATCAGGGAGATTCCACAGGGGCAGGCACCAGGAGGAGGAGACTGTCAGAATAACAGCAGAACCAGCGTCCTCTGGGTGGTCCAGACCAAAAGAGCTGGACAGAGTAAATGCATTATGAAAATTAACCGAGGAATCCAAGCGATGAATAAATGAGAAGACGATTAATGCAAATTTCGAGAAATATTTATACCGGGACGGCTGGGTGAGCAGGTAAATTTGACCAATGGGCGACGCTGACCACGAGGGAGTGCAGATTGACAAATGACTCGGCCCACACTTGATGCCGCGAAAGTTATTAGCTCATCAATTACACTTTGTTTGAGTGCACGCCGGGAAATCCAACCAACAAGTCTATAGTTACGGCTCCAGGGAACGAGGAGCGATGGGGCGCAGGATATTTATCCTGCTGCTATTGCCCAGGGCAGGATATAGACACCACATGGTAAATTAATTCTCTGGGGGCAGGAGATAAACGTCGAATTTAATCCCGTTTAGTGCTAACCAGACTTGTTGGGCAGCCTAGAGAGTGAGAAATATGTTTCTTCACAGTTGCGACAACCGTATTGACGATATCGTATAGTATTGCTTTATGAAAAGAGCGATGGTTTATAAGCGTTATATAAAAATTAACAGCATTAAGAACTAATAGACGTATGATTAGTTTTTACGTTTAAATGTCCAAAAAGTTTTTAAAATTTTAAATATTTAACAACCTCAAATGTTCGCAAAATAAATTTAAACATATACAATGAAAGAAGGGAAATACTCTCATACAGTTTACAACATCCAAGTGAAATAATAATTTTGTAGCAAAAACAAACACATTAGAAATAATTAAAAGACCAGTACGGAATACTTTTAGAATGAACACATTTGTACTTTTGTAAATTGTACACAATATCTAGCCAGCTTACAATATTTTTATTATTTTAATCATTTTTAAAATTTTCTATTTCGAATAAGTTTATAATTTAATATGTCTTATTTTTAAAAAAGTTGTAATTTTTTTTTTTCTGTATGCACCATATTCATACTTACAAAAATAATTAAATACATTGTTGTGCTTTTAAATATTATATATAATTTTGAAGTTATTTAATTATTTTATAATTTGTAGTTAAAACATATTACTTTTCCGATTAAGGGCTATTAAAAATTTAATCAAAAATTTTTCATAAGCGTTTGTATAATTTTATGATCTTAAATCATAATTTAATTGTCTTATGTTTTATGAAATGATAAGAAATGGCACTTTAGACAATATGTTAAAAATGATTTAGAATAGAATTTTCTTGATCAGAATTTCTATCGACATGACACAATGATCAATTACTAGAAAAAAAAATTTATAATGAAAGATATTTTATTTATACAGATAAATTTCTACTTTATTCTAAAACTTTCATCCATACATTTTACCACATGATATATGCTTAGGTTTAAATTGTAGCAAATATTATAACAACTGAATTCATCATTAATATGTTAATAATTGTTGTAATATAATTGCAAGAATTTTGAAAAAACTCTTGGCATCTATATATAATGTATGTAAACAATTTCTAATATTATAACTTTCACACAACTGCTTTCCTTAATTTTTTTACCGGAATAAAAAGCAAAACTCCAAGACAAGTTTCTCTCACATTCCTAACCGAAACAAAATATTAAGAGATGCAAGCACACAAAAAGACAACAACAGCAAAAAAAAAAAAAAATGTCAATGCAAACAAACACCTCCAGTGCGTGCCAATCTCCATGGAAACAGAGGACACATTCGTGAAAAACAGCTCGTCTGTTATACTCCCCAGTCATACCTGCATACTTTCACCCATAGTTTGGGAGAAAGGAATAGCGGTGATGTATGGCAGCATTTAAAAAGTTCCTTCAGGCATAGAGAACACAAAGTACTTTTCCTTTTTTTTTTTTTTTTTTAATAAAATAAAAAGAAAAACAAAGAAAGAAAGTTATTTGCTCCTCCCCTCCACATATGACAAGTAATAAGTCGTATTACACGCTCTATTGCTGCATAAAGATGAGAGGAGGAGCGTATTAAAAGAAACAAAGCAAGAGAAGTATTAAAAAAAAATCTACATCCGTTACGTTAGAAGCACTTTTTTTATTTTATTATTTATTTTATCTTTTCTAGAAAGAAGCTTTATGACCAGTGGAGAGGCTGTTAAGCTTTATGCGTGACCACACCACAGTAGCGCGAATCGGAGGCTCTCCGCGCCGATGATTGAGAAGTCAACCATTGCGTTTATCTATTTGATTAATGAATTATCGTGAAATCGCAGACGTATTGAAGCTGGATTTCTGACTCAACTCTTTTCCCTATCCCCCGCCCCTCGCATCCCCTTGGAAGCATTCTACAGGCAATTTACTGAAGGTAGGATTGAAGGACTTCAAATGTCATCCTTTCTCAGTACTTGGTATAGATTTAAATTATATAACTTCAAATGTCTTTATAACCTTCACCGTGTGATGTCTAATTTAAAACTAATTATCACATATTTGGTGAGATGAGTAGTGTGTGTGTGGCTTGTTAGATCCAATTTAGTCTGTAGAATAAGAAGTCAACGTATTATCGTGAAATCGCAGACGTATTGAAGCTGGATTTCTGACTCAACTCTTTCCCCCCTTCACATCCCCTTGGAAGCATTCTACAGGCAATTTGTTGAAGCACCGAAAAGATAGGATGACATTTGAAGTCCTTCAATCATTTCTCAGTGCTCGGTATAGATTTAGATTACATAACTCAAAATGTCTTTATAACCTTCAAGTGTTTCTTGAAGATGCCTTCACCATGTGTCGTCTAATTTAAAACTAATTGTCACATATTTGGTGAGATGAGTAGTGTTTGTATAGCTTGTTACATCCAATTTAGCCTGTAGAATGAGAAGTCAGGAAGATAAACTGAACATGATGTCATAAGTGCTTAATCGGTGTTAGTAAGATATTTAGTAAAGACATTGAATATGATCATTAAATATCAATTATTTCTCAGTGTTTGGTATAGATTTAAATTAAGTAACTTCAAATATCTTTATAACATTCACGTGTTTCTTAAAAAAAGGTGCCTTCACCATGTGTCGTCTTATTTAAAACTAATTGTCACATATTTGGTGAGATGAGTAGTGTTTGTGTGGATCCAATTTAGTCAGTAGAATGAGAAGTCAACGTATTATCGTGAAATCGCCGACGTATTGAAGTTGGATTTCTGATTCGACACTTTTCCCTACCTCCTTTCACATCCCTTTGAAAGCATTCTACAGGCAATTTGCTGAAGGTATGATTGAAGGACTTCAAATGTCATCCTTGGTATAGATTTAAATTACGTAACTTCAAATGTCTTTATAACCTTCACGTGTTTCTTAAAAATATTTTCACCGTGTTTGGACTAATTTAAAATTAATTTTTCTCACATATTTGGTGAGATGAGTAGTGTTTGTATGGCTTGTTACATCCAATTTGGCCTGTAGAATGAGAAGTCAAGAAGATAAGTACTTGACGTTCAGTTTAATCAGTATTAGTGATATATTTAGTAAAGGCATTGGATATATTTCATCTACCAGGGTAAACTTTTCACAAAATTGTTGTCAATTTTTCAAAAATTTTTACCTTGAGTGAATTTTACAAAAGTTTAAGAAATATAAATGTATAATTTAATCCAGTATTAATATTGTTACTTCATATCATATAAAAAAGGTAAATTGAAGGACTTTTTTTGTCCAGTCTTGGTATAGATTTAAATTATGTAACATCAAATGTTACGGAACATCAATTTTATAACCTTCAAGTGTTTCTTAAAGATGCCTTCACCATGCGTCGTCTTATTTAAAACTAGTTATCACATATTTGGCGAGATGAGTAGTGTTCGTATGGCTTGTTGCATCCAGTTTAGTCTGTAGAATGAGAAGTCAAGAAGATAAGCAACTTTATGACATCATGTTAAGTTTAATCAGTGTTAGTGGGATATTTCGTAGAGACATTGGATATGTTTCATCTACCAGTGTAAATTTTGAGAATTTTTCAATTTACCTTTTAAAATTCACTCAGGGTAAAAATTAAAAAAATATTTACGATAAATGTATAATTTATACCAGTTATTAATATTGTTACATCATGTCATATAAAAAAGGCTTATAATTTCTTCAGTTCCCATTCTTTTCTCCTTCAAATGGTTACATTCCTTTAGGCAATCTGTTGAAAATACCGAATAGATGCTATCTTTTAATGAGAAAAATTAATTAATTAAATTTAATACGTTCACAAAAGATTTAATAAACCTATTTATATTTATCATTTTCCTCACAGATCTGTTGCTTTTATGTTCAAGTAACAGATATTTTCAAAAACTTTTACTTCGAATTCAGAAAGTACGATCTTAACAATACATCAGACTCTACTATAAGATTCTTCTTTTTATTTCCCCTCCCTCCTTCGAAGATGACTATTCAGCCTATATATTACGTGACATTACATGATAATTTTGGGTAAATTTTTACCCTTCATTATATAAATGACACTTTTAATTTAATTTATAAACAATTTATATTAATTTATAAATTGACCATTTGATTATAAGAACTTTTTCCTCTCTCGTTTAACGTGGATTCCATGATGAAATGAAGTCTTTATATTAAGACTGTCTAATTTTAAAATAAAAATAATATGTAAAGACAATTTGACTTAAAACTAAATGATGTTTTTCTAGATGTACTTTTAAAAGTCTATAAATGTTTTTGCCATTTCACATATCTAAGAAGATAATGAATTATTATAAAAAATATCATCAAGTCTTCCTATCTCCAGTCTATATTATCAAGTCCAATATCATCTCCTGTAGAAAAAGATATCTACAAAAGCGTGTTCCTAATCAAGTTCGTAAGAAACTATTACATTCTACGGACTACATCAAAACAAAGCGTTATTTTTTTTTTTTTTTTTACCATTTATTTTTCTAGCAGGTTATTGAATCGATTATAAAAAAAAAAAGATAATTTGTATTTCTACAAAAAACGATCACTAGCAATAGCATGTTCATGATCATTTATCTACAGAGGACTTCATCATAATAAAAAAAAAAGATCACTCGTGATGAAACCGATTACATATAAACACTCATTTAAAATAAACTATAGACGCATTACTTTTTTTTTTATATAAACCCATTATTCCAATACAGTTAAAAAGAAAGCAAAAAAATCTCAACGTATCGTCTTCAAACCAACGAAACACATCGGTGCCCCATAAATAAATAATAAAGAGTCTAATAATCCGAGTCTAAATCTGCGTGAACAAGGTCGAAAAAGAGAGATGTCTTGTTATGCGGAGAACACTTCCACCAACAAAGGGCAGAACAGTGGGGAAGAGTTTAAAGAAGTACCGACAAAAAGTGGGAATACATTACTCTAAAAAGCCGATTAGGCAATCTGTCTGAGGGGTTCTCTCTCGTTTGTACCACAGAGGCCATGTGCGTGCCTGGACGGAATTAAAAACCTCCCTCTATCTTTCTCCCAGTTTGTTCTTGGTAGATCTCTGGAAATATACGTCCCCCACCCCTGTGGAGCTTCAATGGTGCCGCCGATATAGGATTCACCATCAGTGATAAGGACTAAAGTAGGGTTTCGAGATTAAGGGGTGCAAAAAAAAGGGGAATGATTTTTAGACAATTTAACCCGCAGACGATTTAAAATAAGTGTTGAGAAAGAGGGGTGTTCGACTTTTTTTTTGTCGGAATTGCTGGTACGAAAGTAGAGCGGTAAGTAAGATTAACTTTTTCTGGCTTTTGGATTGGAAGATCAAAGATGTATTCAATATAAATTGAAAGGTTAACTGTTCTATTGAATTCTTATGAATTTGACATTTGGGGAACAGGTATAGTTTTTGTCATTAGTTTTAAAAAATGGTACTGTTTCCATTCTTAGCAAATAAAAATGATGAATGACGATCATGATGAAGATGATGCTCACAATTTTTTATTTTATTTGCTAATTTATTTTTCAAAGGTGGGAGATATTACATCTATTTAAAATTTCATGTTACATTAAAAGATTAAACCTTTTTTTTTTAATTTGTTTAATAAAATATTTAATAAATTTGTTTGTTAAAATATTTTTGTTCTAAATAGCATTTAATCAAGTAACACAAAACAGTTTTAATAAATGTTATGATAATTAAATACTGTTTTCCTATAAGTAACATTAATTTTCTATTTTAATAAAGAAATAAAATATATAAAAAAATTTGAATTTTTATTTAACTACGTGAATTATTTAAAACATAAAAATGTAATATAAAAACATTTGTGAAATGTCTATGACACATAACAAGTTCAAAGTTTTAAATTAAATATATATCGACTTTATAAGCAAAAAAAAAAATAAATGATAAATAAATAAAGCTACCATTTTCTCACCTTTAAAGAAATTAAGTAGCACGAAAAGTTTTATTTTATGTTATGTTTGTAAATTAAGAATTATATCTTAATTTTCAACGCCAGCAATTTGCCGCATTTATTCATATTTAATACATTGAATGTGAAGTAGATTCACGGAATAGATTCATTCGTCTCGTATAGAACACCACTCAGTAAAAGTAATCCGTTTTCTAAGTGTAGAAAACGGGTTATTATTAATTACTATTATTAATTTAAACGAGTAAGAAGGAAAATGAATATCTTTCTCTAATCTTTCTATGGCTCACATTTGTAACAAAATAGTTAAATACACTTCAGCATGTATAACGTAAAGCGAAAAATGTTGCTACAACTAATTTAATTTCAGCATTTTAAGTCGCAATATTTCACTAAACGAGAACAAAAATAAGAAATATATTATAAACAGAACCATTGATAGTTAAAATATTTCTAAAATATTAATAATTAATAAAATATTAAAATTTTAATTAATACTTAAACAAATTTTTATACATCAAAATTATCAAAATAAAATTGTTATAAAAATTATTTTTATAAAAAATAACTATATTATTAGTGCGAATCTCTTTCAATGCACAAATTTAAATGCAACTATCACTCTATTTGTAGTCTCGTCAATATCAAAACCCAACCATACTTTCCCCAAATTCCTCCAGTGTTACTTAAGACATATTACACAGCTACACTACACAAAAACCAAATTCAAATGTCAACATAAGAAAAGGAGGGGGTGATGTAGTCAGTAGAGAAGTAAGTCTATTGTGAACAATGTAATCCCCCCGAATAATGCTTTAAAAGACCAGGTGTCAGACATCGTCGGTTGGCGTGTGTAAACTCCGATGTCATTCTACTTTGCTTTGACGTGAGAGGTAAACAGAGCGTCGTCTTAGCAAGCACTCGGACTAGACCTCCCAAGAAAGTATTTATAGGTCGATTAGGAGAGGGCCTTGTGTCAACATGCACGCCTTTTACCACTTCTGACTTTTGCGAGAGGACAAAAGTCGAGGAGGTGGACCCCCATCTACTAACTTCTGTCACGTTTGCTCAGGTGGAAGATTGACAAGACATTATGTCAAGTCAGGATTCGTTAAGTGATCTCTTTTTGCCAATCACTTTGTAACCATATTGACGAATATAGATAGAGTTTCATGCAGTCCCCCTTAGTTGTTTTTATTTTTTATTATTTTTTACCTGGTGGGTTTCAAGTTACGTTTCGTTTTAATATAAATGGTATCTAACATAAAGTTTCTCAAAGGAATAATGCTGTTTTTAATTAGTTAATAACTCACGTGCACGTAACGCGTATGTATTAAAAATGAATGCAGAGCATTACAATAAATAAATATGAATTAAAAATTTGAGTTCACCGGAACTTGAAACAAAATTTAGTACATATCTAGAATGAAATGGATAACCAAATAATATGTTTAAAAAATAAACAAATAGTTGGATAATAAATAAATAAAATTAATAATAAATAAAAATAATTAATAGGTATAATAAGAAGGCTATAGCACGAAATTGTTTTAGGTTTTTCATTGAGGCTTGAAACAAATTTCCTGGCTTTACAGAAGGAATCTACAGTTGTTTCAAAAAATAGATGGACTTAAAGACACAAAAATAAAGCATTTGTTTGAAAAAAAATCTAAGAATTTGCAACATCTAGTTATTACAAAATAAAAAAAAAAGAAAAAAAAAAGACAAAATTTAATTTTTTGTTACAGGAAAAAAATATTGAGATTCTGATCTACAAATAGTTGTTAAATAACAGTTTTTTTTTAATTACTGACGGATAAAAATGATGCATATAATTAATAGTAGATTTGCAATTGAATGATGAATGATTTTTGCAGAATATTGTTTCGTTGAAGTATTTGCCATCTAGATTTCTTATCAAAGTATTTTTAAACAAAACAACTTTGCATTGTATTTTGCTTACATTATTAATAATTAAGCTCGTAAAGTATCTAGAAAACAAAATTATATTAAAAAATTAATACAAAAATTGGAAGGATTGGAAATCACATGATAAAAATTGCTAAAATTTGTAAAAATACCTAAATATCAGAAAAACGAGTTAAGCATTATCTATAGAAATATATTTAGTAATAGATGGAAGTGAAAAACATTATATTTTTTATTTAATATAAACAATTTCGATTTTGAATTTTTTCAATATTTAATTTTGATTTTTTTTTTTTTTTAATATCAAGATTGGATTATTATTCATTAAGAATTCACAAAATTTACGAAAAATTCTAAGTAAAGAAAAAAAAAAAAAAAAATCTTTTTAAAGATTTTATCCAGAATTTGAATGCAAATTTTGCTTTTAAAAAGTAAGAAATATCTTCCCTAACATAATAATTATTCCTATCGTTTGGAAATTTTTCACTTAAACATCAAATTGTGAATTACAACATCTCATGATGATTTAAAAACGTAATCATTTAAATTAGATAGTAAGAAAAATAAATATGATATAATCTAATCATATAAAAATGCAAAGAAAATCAATATTTGTCATTTATATTAAAAAATTAATTTTTTTGCTGTCCTTTTGTCTACAAGAATAAACTTTCTTACACTTACACTTCAGTTAATATCTTTAGAAAGAAGTTAGTTGTTACGAGAATAATAGTAATCATAATAAATATTTCATTTATGTGTTAAATTTATTGTATTGCAATAACATGTCTAACATAACAAGTGCTTTTTCACTGAAAAATTTTATAAATAAATTTCTAATAGATTACATTACATAAATTGCATTTATTATTAGAAAGTAAGTTATATACAGAATATTTATAAAAATGTATTCCCGGAATTGCAACTTTATTTGTTGAAACCCAATGCAAACCCTCAATATCGAACAGAAAAGCGTACAGAGGGGGTGACAAAGATTTCTCTAAGAGGAACGTAATGAAGTGGAAATGGGAGAATTAGAGAGGTTAATGATTCGCAGCGGAATACGGAGAGGACAGGGCAGGATGGATAATTTGGTTATCCCAGTCTAGAATAGCTCTATTCCCACTGATTGACCATGAGAGAATAGTGGCGCTTAAATAAATGTCCAGCGTACCCATTTATCCGACTTACGAGACAATAAAAATAAAATAGTCATATAAAGGTTTAGTAGCATCCTATAGAAGCAATGCTTTATACAAGCAATTATTTCAAAATAAGCTTTAATTTTTATTTATATATTTAGCTTATAATTATTATTATTTATTATATGAGATAATCTATTTAAATGAATACAAAGAATGCTACAAAAAACAATTGCTATTTCTATGGGGAAGGCAACAATATTGGATGGATTGACTAATCAGAGCATTTATTTTTAAAGTTAGTCCCTAAAGAATAACGTATATTTAAAAAGCTTTTTTTTTTTTTTTATAAATTATAATTAGTCACAATAATTCTCTTTATTTTACTGTTTTTCAAAGACTATTAATAAATCACGCATTAAATTTATTTTTAAAAAAAACTAAGTCAATTTTAAATTAGAAAGTGATGTATTGTAATGCAATTATAATACCAAGATACAATTTTGGGGATAGTTATAAAGCGTATAATATTTTGATCTATATTTTTGCTGCTTAAATACATTTTAAATGTTAATCATTTATTGCAGTAGTAAATTGGAATTTTTATCAGGATATTCATAAGGGTTGTGCTATCCATGTTGGGATTTAACTTGCGTAATTATATAAATCCATATGTGTACGAAAAATTGTAAATATATTTAGTTAAATTAGTTCAAATATGTTTGTATCTGTTACATAAATATATTATCGATTTTCATTTATTTATATCTTTTGAATTTCGTTAATTTAATCTATCTTATAAATATTGAATTAATTAGGTATTTTAAATTAGTGCATCACCAAAATACAAGAATTTTTTCTATGGTCGTATTATTTAAAAATTTTTATTAGTTTACGAAATACAATAGTATGTTTAAGTAATTATAGAAGTTCGGAAAATATAAAGTAACCTAACAATTTTTTATTTAATATAAAGTAAAAACATTCTTTTTCATAGTATGTTCCTTTTCTTCCTCATTCATGAAAAACTAAGTCACTAGCAGAAATATATATATATATATCACCTATCACACACACGATCGATATATCTCGAAAATAATATTAAGTGAAATAAACGTTCCACAACTTCTTTAGTAACTCAGATTTATCAACGCAAGAACCAAAAATAACATAAAATAATTCTTCAAAGAAACTTTTTAACCCAAGAAACAAACAGAATGAATTCGACAAAAACACCGAGACAACATCGGCCTTTAAGAGATGAGACTTGGCAAAAAACGCTGCACGTGGTAAAAAATAGTGATCAACCAAGATCCTCTAGTGATCCGCATGAAATAATAAACACGATACAGCCACATACTAAAAGAAACTAAAAGAAAAAGAGAAAGAAAAAAAGAAAAAAAGAGAAAAGAAAAGAAATTGATTTGACAGAAGAGTCACAGGACGTGCCTTCAGAAAAGTACTTTTCCACGAAAAGAACTACCTACTTTTCAAACCACAGTCTTTACTCCACCAGAAATCAAGAGATCACAAACTAGGGTTAGAGGGGGAGGGTAAAAAAGAAAGAGAGAGAAAAAAAAAAAGAAGAAAGAAAGAAAAAGAAAAGGAAATAATAAAAGAATTCGTCGTGAGGGACAACGCCAGATCCCAGAGACGCTTGAAAAGTTTCGCGTCAGAAAGTGATGCTTTTCTCAGAGAAAAAGAAACCCCTAAACTCCCATCTGACTCTCACAATGGACGCTAATGTCCGGAAGAATACTAAATGAGGGTGCAGCAGCAGCGGAGGTGAGGAGGTTAAGGCCGGTGTAGTACCTAGGCCTTACCACTCCAAATAATGACACCTCTCTCTCTCTCTCTGAGGAAAGTCCTTGCTTGAAACTCACCTTGCCATTAGGACCCATGCTGGAAGAAGGGCCGTTCATCCCAAAGTCCGTGACTGGAGACCTACCTCCTCTTCAAGATCTTTTGGTGGATATATCCCTTCTTCTTTCCCTCCCCCCCCTCACCCTCTGGTGGACAGGGGGTGGTTGGTACAGTAATTGTTATCGTTTTTCGTCCGCCAGATCAGTAATGGGGTTTCGCGTTCTTCCGGAGAACTCCAATAAGCTCTTAAGCCTGGTTTGACTAATGAGTCATTACGGACTTTGCGACTCTTGCCTCCTTCAAAAAGTCGCGCGGCAATCACTCTTCTTCATCGTCTTAGCACCATCCCTTTCTCTCCCACGCATTTGATTGCCGGCTGCTGGCAAAGGGGGAGAAAGGTTGAGAGATTGGCATTAAAGCCCGATGGGCAGATTACGGAAAGACTCCTTTTCGATTGCCTCGGAAAGTAGGTCTGATAGATAACTGGGATTTTGCTTAAGTGGTACAGATGCATTGTTTCGTTGCGCGAAAGGTAATTTTCTGCAGGGCAGAGAGTAAAAAGAATTTATCTTAACCATTTTAATGAGCGTCGTTCTGCTAAGATAATGTGACCCATTCACTATAATGAAAAGATCCCCAAAGAAAAAAAAAAAAAAAAAAAAAAAAGGCGTTTGATTTTTATTTTGATTTTTAATGCAAATAAATAAGGTCTATAATTAAGTATGGATTTCGTTGTAGACTTTACAGAAAAAAGATCACATCTCTAAAATTTTTTTTTTTTAAATAGTCATTCTATTTTAATGCTATTTATTTTTATTTGTTTATGGTTGATTTATTTTAATTGAAAAATCTTTATAAGAAAAGACAGCCGATGCATTTAATATTGAATTAAAATTTAACGTATTTACATGATTATGTTGATTACAAAATATTGCAAGTAACTTTAAAATTAAGTGTGAATATAAGTTAGAAATATTCATTCATTGATTTTAAAGGAATACATATTTTACATATGATTTTTCTAAGTTAATATTTTTATTACAAATAAAAACGCATTTCAATAAACAAATATTATACATTGATAAGTTAATTTTTTGATTAGTCAGTGCTACGTAAAAAAATGTACGTGGTGATTGATTTACATAGATGAATGAAATTTTGTTTACATTAATACTTCAAACAGAAAACCTGTGTTTCAAATTTAGTACTCAAGTTTTTTCTTTCTTCTTCTTAATTGGCCAACAGCCCCATGGTGGGCAAAGTCCGTCTGCCTATTGGCAGATTTCTAAACAGATCTTGTCTTTTTTTTTATGTGGCAGGCTTGTCAGTCCTACACCTAACGCTTTACAGATATTGGACAGGGACCTACGGTTTTAAAGTGGATTCGAACCACTACAAACATCCATGGTATTAGGTATTAGCCGGTATTAGAACCCACTGCCTGTGGCACCGAGGGATAAAGCGCTAGGCACTAGGCCATCATTTCCCTCAAGTGTTTTTAATAGGATTAAATGAAATCATTCACAATAAGAAAAATTTCCAGTATTTTAAATAATAGATAGAATATTCGCAAGAAGTTACCCCCCAAAAAATAATAATAAATAAATAAATAAAACGGATCTGTAAAACTACGGTAGTAGATCTGCTATCGTAGGATTTATCAAAACTATTAAAAAAAATTCCAGTCAAACACGAAGAAAATAACCTACATATTTGCAAATGGACGTCTTTCATTGAAATCACATAAGCGTGGTAAGAAAATTACTTCTAATTCATAATTTTATTTTAAACCAGGGCTTTTTTTTTAAAAGTAAGAATGATGGAGTTAAAGTTAAAATAATAATAATAATAATAATGAGAGAGGGAGCGAAGTAGGAGAAGCTGTTCTTCAAAACAGTTGCCATACCGAAATGATGACAATCCATGATGAAGCGCGTGACTGCATCTTCAAACTTGTCAATAGAGCTGAAGCCGCGCTGGAGACAAAATACCGGATGCGAAGAACTATTTCTGTCCTCATAGTTTACACATCCGGGTGTCTGCACTGTCTGTTTGCTTTTAATTCGGGTTGTTCTTCGCTTCTTCAGAACCCTAGGAAGGGCGGGGGCCGATAAATAATAACAGAGGTGGCCGCTTAAGGACCCCGATCCTATAGGAGAGAGGGGTTCAAAAAAATTCCTTGACTGCTTCTTTTTATTTTTTAATATTTATAAATCAAAAATAAAGTATTGTGTATCTCGTATCATGCAGTTTAAACTGGATTCCCTTCACATTTTGGTTTATTATTATATAGAGGAATTTCTTTTTTTTCTTTTTCTTTTTTTTTTTAAGGATAAATAGATTTCAGACGGGTTGGGATGTAAGCAATGAAAGTGTTTTCTTTTCTTGTCTAATGCAATGTAGACAGATTATGAAAATTCACGCTCTATTCTTAATCTTAATTCACGTTCATATTCTTAATCTTAATTTACGTTCATATTCTTAATCAGTTCATATTCTTAATGTTAATTCAAGTTCATATTCTTAATCACGTTCATATTCTTAATCTTAATCTTAAGAAATGTAATCTGATATTTAGTAACAGTATTGTTAAAAACATGAAATAATTCATGATGTGCGATTTTTTTTTTTTCGGTCAAGATGCGTTTAAAATCAACAATAATTTTTTTAAGATATTATTTGTTATTGAGAAAAAAAAAAAATGCAAAAAAAAACGATAGAACAAAACAAGATAAAATGTTTCAATAATTTGTATTTTTATTTCTTTTTCATAAAATTAGTGTATCTTTGACATCAAGCTTTTACTTTCTTCTATGACCCATCTGCAATATTTTCTGCACAAAAATCCCATTTCTGAAAAATACCGAACTTTGCTTCCGATCTTCAGTTTTTCAAATTTTGTTTGCGTATGTCTTTTTAGCTTTCTATTTTTTTATATTCATGTATCTATATCATTATTGATTTCCATTATATCGATATTTATATATGACTGTTATGCATTTACGCATTCATATGTTTTTTCTATTAAGCATTTATGTATTTTATATTGCTTATATTTGTCACCTCTTATTTAGTTCCCCTCTCTTAAACTATTTTTTTTTAAATTTCTTTTCCTCCTATTAACTTGATTTAAATATTTAGTTTCTGCTAACATATTGATACTTTGTTTTTACTATGTTTTAATTCTGAGCAGATATGCACTGGTACTCAACTTTCCTAATCTAGTAGTATATTTTACAAAAATAACATATAGTATTATGAATAACTTAAAAAATATACATAACGAGCGCCGTGCATTAGTTTATAAAGATTTAATTTTTAGTAAGATAAAATAAATTTCATTATTTAATATCTCGCTAGAATGAAAAGCGCTCTAGTAATTTTTTTGATTTTATTCGTTTGAAAAAAGTTTCATGTAAAAAAAAAAAAAAAAAAAAAAAAAAAAAAATTAATATTCATTTCTGTAAAGAAAGTATGAAAATATAGATAGTTCTTGTGTTTTAAGAAGTATACTTGAAACAAATGATATTATCAATGTATAAAAGAGTAAACAGCTAGCATTTTTTTTTTTCTTAAGATATCTTTATATCGTTTACTTTTTTTTTTTCATATGTTGAGATCTACGATATGGTAAATAAGCGATAGTAAATAATTTTTCAAAAGTTCTAAATTTTCTTATTATTTTCAGTAATACTGTTTTTACTACATTATAAAATTATTATGGGCTAGTGTTATGTTATCCGTAACATATCTTCCAAGAGTTACACGTGCTCCCCCTGGGTAGCGCTAAATAAATAACAGTGGTTGCCCTTACAGCACTTACCCTTCTTTATACCCTTACTTAGGGTATAAAGATTAACTGTCGTATTGGCAGTTGCATTAGAACAACAACAACATAAAAATTATTATAAAATATATAAAGAAAGGGTCTGATGGCAATACAGATACGTCTGATTATTATGGCTAGCGCTCTGGCGCTCGGTACCACAGTTTTCGGGTTCGAGTCCCGGCCGTGCCATGAATGTTTGTAGTGGTTCGGAATCCACTTTAAATCGTAGGTTCCGATTTAATAGGATCGTAGAGCGTTGTGGGGTAGTGTTACTCGCGTCCATAACATATCTTCAAGCTACACGTGCCGCCTGGGTAGTGCTAAATGAGTAACAACAGTGTAACCCTTGCTTACGGCATAAATATTAACTATCCTTGTATTGCTAGCTGTGTTAGAACAACAACAACATAAAAATTATTATAGAATATTATTATGAAATTATTATAAACTATTATATATTATAAAATTACTATAAAATATTATATTATAAAAATTATTATAAAATTTTTATATTATAAAAATTATTATTATAAAAAAATATATTATAAAATAGTATTATAAAATATTATTATAAAAATTATTATTAGATATTATACAAAAGGCAACTTTAATATATTCATACGATTCATGCTAAAAATAATCACTGAAAATAAAACCTATTTTTTTTCCTTCTTTTTGTTCATAAAAATCGCATTTACTCTCCATAAATTACCACCTGAAAAACAAACGAATTCAAGGCATTTTTGACGGATGATAAAACTAGGCGTTAAATGGAAAGAAAAACGCCGTGTTGACTCGTAAAGTCACGATTTTAATTGAAAGAGCGATTTTAGAACAAGACGAGAGAAAACTCAACCAACAACAACAAAAGAAAAAAAAAGTACTTAAAACTAATCCAGAAGTCTATGTGGATTTTTCTGTTGCTTCTTTTAAAACTTAAGTTCTTAATGGAGAATTAGGGACGAAAAAATAGGGGAAGAGATAGGTGTTTGATCTTGCGATTAAAAGTACCCCCGATAGTTTCTTTGCCTGAATAGTCTTGTGTCTTCACCATTGGTTTAAAAGGCAAAGCAGTAAAACGCAAGCCTTAAAAGCTGGGGACATATGATGTGCGATAATTTAGGCTTAAGTCAATCGATAATTTATTGGTAGTGTTGAAAGGGGGAACATTAAATTTGGTGATATTGTGTGATAAGGAAACACAATGAAGGTAAAAAAAAGAATGTGTTTAAGAAAAATGCGGAAAGAAAGGTTAGTTTTGAAAGCATGTTACTTGAAAAATCAAACTTTGAAAAGAGTTATAGGGTGCCCGAATATTTATTGAAAACTTAACAAAATCATGTAAAAAATCAGAAAGGAAAGAATTGAGAATGTAATCACTAACTTACAAAATAATTTTAAATCTTTATGAATTATACGTAAGATCCCTTAATTGCTTGTAGTACGTCCAGGCAAAATTCACATTTATACGATGTATTAACAAGCGTGATTAACAATTAATAGTATTAATATATCCATGAATAATATTAATTCATTATTAACCAATACCACCAATCAATCCATACTATTAATTAACATTTAATTATATCTGCAAAATACGGCTTAAGATCTAACAAATCAATACAAGACAGATGATTTAACACAGCCCCAAGCCCCAAGGAAAAATTCAAATTCACGTTGGATAGACAAAAAATATCTTAAATTATCATAACTTCGCTGGTGCTAGTAAATACATACCAGGAAATAAGAGTTTTGATAAAATGTCTCTTGTATCAATCAAGAGGCTTCACATTAAAAATTTTAAAGTTGCATAGTTACATTTTAAGGTAGTTAAGATATTTTATTTCCATCGCTACCAGCTTCTTTTTATACATAATTTATAATACTTTTGGATAGATCAAACTTGTAATCGCCCTGCCCGAAGGCACACGAGAGACAATACTTTGGATATAATTATTAAATAAAAACCACAAATGGATGGCTTGATTTGAAAGCTCAAATGGTAGCCCTGAGATTCAATATTGCATAATATCTCTCAATTAAATTTAGTTAATGTTACCTGATGATTTCTAGAAACTATTTCATTTAAAAATTCAATAAATTATAGTAGTAATGATTAATAATGGTAATATAATTACAATAATCGTGATAATTCAAGTTTTTGATAGATTAAATATAAATTCTTTCAAAATACTGTACGAACTCATTTTAATGTTTGGAATATTGTAAACTTATAATTATTTACAAAGACATATCAATTAATATAACAAATTAAGTACAATTTAAAATTTGCATGAATTTGTATTTTTAATCTTCGCGCAAGTAATCTTTTGAAATTTATTATAGTTAAAAATGATTTTAATAAAATATCTCATTAATTAAAATTAATATTTCGAATGTTCAGAATATTGAATGAATATTTTTCATTCAATTAGAAGTATGAAATTAATTTAAGCTTGGTAATTTAATTACTAATATAGTCAACTAAAAAAAAAAAAAAAATTTGTAGAATTATTTTTTTTTTTTTTGTAAAAATTTAATTTAATTTTTGGAAAACAAACATTAATGCCTTCAAACATTTTAGTTATTTAATTAACTATAAATTTCTATTGTTTGTAATGTTAATTTAAGAAATATAAATTTTTTAAGTAATGACATCCTAAAAATTTAAATATCATTGTTTTAAATCTTTCGTAAAAAAGCAGTTCACAAAAAAAAATTTCCTTCCCTATGTTATTTTTAAATTTATCAACATTATATAAAATAAAAGTGAATTCAAATAGTTGAAATTCAATGATAAAGTTTTTATTAATTGTATTAAGCAGTTATTTTTAATGGACTTACAAAATATCAACGAATTTCACAAATGTTAAAAAGTGCCAGTGAATTAGTTTTTTTGTCATTTAAAAAAATGTCTACAGAATAATTTATAACACTGTTATTGAGAAAATCTTTTTTTTTCCCCTCACTAAAGACCGTTTCAGGAAACTGATAGCATTTGAGTCAAATTTTATAAATATAATTAAGAACACAACAATTAATAAACATGATATACACTATTATTAAGAAAACAAATAATAATAAAATTAAACAAAGTAGAATATTTTCTGACAGTAAAAACGGAGTTAGGGGGCCTGATGGTCGAGCGACTAGCATTCCGGCACTCAATGCCCCTGGGCTCGAGTCCCCTGCGGTACCATGGATGTTTGTAGTGGTTCAGAATACACTTTAAACCGTAGGTCCCGTTCTAATATAACTGTACAATGTTGGGCTGGCAACCCTACTCCATAAAAAGAAAACATCTCATGTTTCGAATCTGCCAGTAGGCAGACGGCCATGGTCTTACATGGACTGTAGTGACATTTGAAAAAGAAAACGGATTTAATTTTAAAGCATTGAAAATTTCATATAAATTCGTCCGTCCTTAATTATATCATTTGCTAATGATAAATATCTATTGTTATTTGATAAAATATTTTTTTTCTTTGTAATTTAAATGAGAGATTCAAAAACGGATCTCTAAAAATAAAAATTAAAATAAAAGCAAGCTTTGAAATTCACCAATCAACGTTGAATGCTTGAACAGCATGTAAACCAGATATTAAAAAATACGTTGATAAATATAAACCTAATATGTTCACGATCTTTCCCTTAGCCATATATAAATAAATATAAAAATTAACACACTGGAAAACGACGATATCATAAAAACTCACTTATCAGCGCTCATGTATAAACATACCTTAAAGGACAATCTGAAACGAACTTAGCGATGCATGTATCAGATGACAAGATCCAAAGTTCGTCCTCTATCGAAAGAAATGAAATTGCTTGTTTCAAACTCAAGTACTTCTCCTTTAAAAGCAAGGAAAAAAGAAAGATTCCATCAAGATTTCACCATAAAAGAAAAACGATTGATATTGTCTTTATGCTACTAAAGATAAAAATGTCCTAACTGTTATCGAAGATGTTTATTCAATAAGAAAATGTTTATATACTTTACAAATATGTAACAAAAGAGGATTTTATTTTTACTTTTTAGTTTTTAAAAGGATTTTTCTGATTCTTTAGAAAGAAAAACCGATTTAATTACCCACATATTAAAGAAAATATAATTTTTTTTTTTGAAAAATAATTTAAGAATATTCAAGCACTTAAAACTTGCCATTTTGTTAGTCAAGTAAGTAAACAAGAACTTTAACATTACAAAAGTAAATTTTTTTCAGATATATATAAAAGAAAAAGAATAGTCAATATAGTGAGATATAAATAGTCAATATTTTGTAAAAATTTTTTATTAATAGAACTCAATTAATAAGAAATCATTTCATAATTCATGAGGTAATAGCAAATGTTGAGTTTGTAAATTTGAAGTATAACTTTTCAATGAAATAGAAAATTATTGCATTTACACTTAACTGATATAACTTATTATATTAAACAATTAATTGGTATAGCTTTTTATGTTACATTTCATTTAACTGGTATAACTTTTTATGTTACATTACACTTAAGTGGTATAACTTTTTATGTTACATTACATTTAAGTGATATAACTTATTATGTTACGTTACACTTAACTGGAATATCTTATTATGCTACATAACACTTAACTGGTATATCTTATTATGTTACATTGCACTTAATTAGTATAACTTAATATTTTACATTACACTTAACGGGTATAACTTATGTAATAGCGATTAATCAGTATTATCATCAAGTAGTTTTGGATGATCATTTCACTATTTTGATTAATATCATTAATTCATTGTTTCTTTACAGTTAAATATATTTTCCCTAGAGAAAAGGCCATATAATTGAGATCAATCAATCAGACGAACACCCAGGATGGGTGAGAGTTCAACAAAATAAGCGGAACCGTGAAAGTTCTCTAGGTCATAATAAACTATAAGCAATAGAAAAGATATCTGAAGATAAAAATGCCATATATTAATTATTTTGTTAATAATTTTTACATTGCACTCGTTTTTTTCAGAATACATAAAAAGAGAGCATTAAAACTAAAAAGTATTGCATAAAAATAATTTCTAAAAAAAATTAAAAAAAAAAATGACATAAGCAATTTATAAATCGAAATTCAGTCTGCTTTTCCCTTTTGCCATCTCATCGTTTACATTGTTTGTCAATTTCAATATTTTGATGAATATTTAATAAATCTACACCAGGAAAAATACCGGCACAATCAAGATACTCAAATGCGATACAAAAATAAAACTGATAGGAAAATTCTGAATCATTTAAATACTAAACATTTAACAAAAAAAATAATAATAATAATAATTGAGCCAAAGTTGGAAGTGGGCATAAGTTTGAACATGTGCATACATTTTATTATTGGGATTGGGTGTGGGTGGGGTCAAGCCTACCAGCCACCTTCTTAAGGTGCTCGACTGCAGTCAATCAAGACTTAAGAGATCAAGCAAAAATACGTGAAATTTTTATATCATAGGTACTTGCAATCGCTATACTGTAATAATTATGTGTAACTGAACCAACGACATTAAATACATTTCTGTTACCTAAAAATATTTAATTTTCGACAAATAATATTCATTTTATTTGATAAAAATGGAAATCGCTGTATTAGTACTACAAAAATTCGAAGCATATCAAATACTGATTATAATTTCTGATGAATATGCCTTTTTTTTTTATCAAGACGGAAAAAGAATTTGTAAATTTTTCTAAACAAAATGCTGAAACAAAATCTGCATTTTAATATCAATTAAAAATTGCATTTATTTTAATAGTAACATTTAGTGGAGTACATTATTAACAAAATTGAAATCTAAATGGTAAAATAAGGACGAGGACAATCGGTATATAGCCAATATTTATCGGCATATATACAATCGGCAATTATTTTATAATAATGTGTTCTTCAATGATACATTGTTTAAATATTCTGATGATACATACTTTAAATGGTACATTTCTAATAATATTTTTCAGCCAATAAATTCCAATTCAATTTATTCATGAAGAATTCATTACAATGTTTATATTCCTTACTTTATTATTGAATATAATTCTAATTTACTCACTGCCTTAGTTTTTTGCAATGCTATTTAGTTTATATGTTTCAATATAACATAAAGACAGTTGGTGCACATAATGTTAACGTATATAAATTTCTATATTTGATATCGATTTTCTTTCAATGGTTATTTGAGTGTAGATATACAATTAGTTTTAAGGATAAAAAAATTCGAAGACAAGTTGAAATATTTTATAAAATACTACTTGCAGTCAAGTTGAATTTCAATTTATCTTCAAATCTTGCAGACTATAGACACTAATTGACTTAAAAACAATATCCCATATAGTGTTGAAAGTATTAGAAATAAAACTTTGAGCTCATTAATCAATAACCGTTCACGAGAACGATAAAAATTTGGGAAAATAAAAACAGTTTTCTTTCCCACGATTTATGTTTTCCTGACATTTACATTTTTCATTTTTCTTCTTTTCCCACGTTTTTTAATAGCATATTAATTTCTCATCATTAGGATTAAAATCTAGATTAGTTATTTTCCATTATTTGCAGTTTTTTCCCTTGAATGACAGCTCTGAATCATTAAAGAGCAAAAAGAAGCAGAAACATTTAGCAATTCGATCTTTTAAATACATAAATGAAAATAATTGTTTATTCAATCTTTCAGTTATTAAATTTTGCAACACAGTGTCACATGTCAGCAATAATATTATTAAAAAATATATTAATTATATTAATAATATATAATATTGAATAATATATAGCGATTATTAATAATATTATAAATTTATTATACTAAGGTAGTATATACCAGCTAAATATAATATAAGGTATATATAGTACTGTAAATACATATTACTATATTATATAAACACTATATAGACTGCAATATGTATTACTATACTATATTAAGTCATATATACACAAGCAAAATATATTTCTATATTTTGTTTAATCATATATTAGCAGTTACTCGGAATACTAATATTTTAACCACACACTAGCAGTTACTCTGAATACTAATATTTTATTTTTAACCACACATTAGCAGTTACTCTGAATACTAATATTCTATGTTTAACCACACACTAACAGTTGCTCAACATACTATTTATGTTATTATACAGAATCACGTACGAGCAATAAGGTGATAACTTTTTCAATATTTTTTTTCTTTTTCATATTCACACAATTTCTCTAAACAAACCTTTTGAATAGCAAATTCTAATGTAAAGTAGAAGTAGAAATAGAAATATACTTTACATTAGAATTTACTATTCCAAAGGAATGGTTAATAAGTATAAATCTGTATACAAATGGTTATAAGTATAGATCTGTATATAATTGGTTATAACAATATTGGTTATAAATCTGTATACGATTGGTTATAACAATATTGGTTATAAATCTGTATACAATTTGAATGCAATTAAAAAAACGAAAGACAAAAACATTGATTACCACGTGTTCTTTTCGGGAACACAAAGGAATCAGTTCATCTCAATCTGTTGCAATGTCGCTGTCGGCCTTGGATGTCCGAAGCGAAAGAAGTCCTGGAAAAAGGAGGACGCAAGAAGAACAGAGGAAGGAAATAATCAAGACTTTGGGAATTAATGGGACTTGCGTTGTCATGCCGTAATGAGGCGTAGCTTTTATGTGTCCCGACGCCGCCGAATACGTCATCTCAGCCGCCGATAAATAAACCAATCGCGACGACAAATGCCGTGCGCCACCGACTAGAATAACTAACCCTTTTCATAGCATGCCATAATTGCATGGCCTTTTTTCAAAGGAAATCCCGACAAACGATTTTAGAGGGGGCGTCCATGCCGATTTCATGCCGGTGATTTGTTGGCACAGTAAACGATGAGAAGTTCGGTGGAGTGTTATCGATATTTATAGAATGAGATATTCATCGATAATCGTTGGACGAAATGCCTCAATTCAGAGAGAGAGAAATAGCTTATTCTGAGAAGAAAGGAGTTCCTTCACTCCCTGTTAGTGTTCTAAGCACTCCCCACAGTATCATTTTTTGAATTATTGGATTTTGCAGCTTTTCGAATGATAGCTTTTTCCAACTTACTATCGATTGTGATATTTTTTTATTTTTAATTGAAATTTGAAACAGTTAAGATTTCTGTTAAAACTTTTGCGATTACGAAGTAGTCATCAACGTTGCTTAATATGATACCATTCTAACTCTTTTTTTTTTTTTTTAAATTTATTTGCCAGAAATTATGTTTTAACTGAAAATTGTTGTACTCAATCCAGTATCATTTTTTGAATTATTGAATTTTGCTACTTTTTACTTTAATTGAAATTTGAAACTGTTAAAAAAGAAAAACTTTTGCGATTACAAAATAGAATAGTATCATATTAAGCAACGTTGATGAGTAACTCTTTTTAAAAATTTATTTACCAGAAATTTGTATGTTTTATTAGGTACATTATATTGATTTTTTTAAAGCATTATTTATTTTTACTGTTATTTGTACTGAAATAATAAAAACCAAATTGATTGAAAGAATTGTTAATAAATATGAATTTATCTTAATAGAATGTTGAGTAAGTGAAAAAAAAATTTTTGAAAAAACTGGCATTTTTTTTTTTTTTTTTTTTTACTTATTTCATTAAAAATTCGTTTCTCTATATTTCTTCCTTCGTTTAAAAAAATATTTAAAGGTATACATATATACATCCACAAACATTTATTATTTTTTAATTATAAATAACAATTACAACGCATTGTTTGTTTATTTTTCACAATATTCTAAAACATTTATCCATTATTTTTAAATGAGAAGCTAGAAAATCTAATTCTACTATCATTAAATTTAGCATGAACTCCTAGTAAACAAAATCACGAACATCAAAAATATTCACAAAATTCGTTCATTACTCTGGAGTTGAATTTGTTTGTTTTACAAAATAATGAGCAATACATACCATTCTGTAACATTTTAATGGGGTTATTGCTTTTTATTTCAAAGAAACAACAATTATGTACACCAAAACAAATTTTTTTACTATTTTCGTAAACTTTCTTAAAATATTTGAACTTGAATTTCAAGAAAGTTTAATGAACATCTAAGCAATTTAAATTTTTACTTTAGCTAAGAAATATTTAAAAACAAACAATACCAATAATGACATTTTAAGAAGTACGTTTGTTATTAAATCAGCAAGATAAACAATCACAAAACCAAAATTTGTTTTATTTTGTTGTTAATAAGGTTGTTGAAAGTTGATAGCTGTTTAAAATAGTTCGTAATTTCATCGATTCGAACTAAAAATTCTTAAATTTGATTCAAGCTGAAGAATGTAAGAAATTAAGATGTCGTTGCCTATTACAAAAAAAAAAAAACAGTCTATTATTTAATCAAATATAAATAAATGAAATTATTTAACCATTTCATGAAGATAAATTAAAAAATATTAAGATAAAACTCGAATTTTTAGGGTTAAATTGAGATTATTTGGCCCCAAATTTCTTGCAACATTTTAACACATGGTTAACCATGTACATTAATTTAAGCTAGTAGCTAGAATGTACAAAACATTTTTTACATTTTTTTTTTTCATTTTTTATAAAACGAAAGCTAGAAAAACCTTATGTTACACTATTAACAAAAAAGAAATTTTCCCACGAAAACGCACACTGAAAACAGTACTAGAATAATAACTTGACAAAAATGCAGAGTAAAATTTATCGGAATATAAATCAAACCATATTTAAATCAAATGAAACTAAATAAAATTATAAAAAAAATGCAAAGCAAATTTTTTAAAACGGAGGATTATAAATATCAAAGAATTCAATTAGAAATTGTTTTGTGTC
The DNA here is from genome assembly GCA_021605095.1 of Caerostris extrusa. Classification (NCBI taxonomy): domain Eukaryota; kingdom Metazoa; phylum Arthropoda; class Arachnida; order Araneae; family Araneidae; genus Caerostris; species Caerostris extrusa. The sequence continues at coordinate 31,018 of BPLR01020282.1, read as the reverse complement.
AAACAATAAATATATTAATATACTAGATACGAAATGATTTAATTCTTATTTGTATGAATGATTACATTATTTTGCAGAATTAACGACGAACTTTGAGTTTATTAAAATAAATACATAATATAAAAAATCAAAAATTATTCAAACAGACAAACAATACTTGACCTATTTTTAATATTACAATAATCAATTAATCATATGTTTCTTAAAATACTTAAAAACTTATAATATAAATATTTATTTTATATTAGATATAATAATTACTTATTAAAATGAAAGTACCGGTTTAATCATATCATTGAAGTTTACATACTTTTTTTTTCTCGTAATTATAACTTTTTTTCCAACAAATGTTATTTTTGTACACTTTCTCCTTTAAAATAAAAATAGCGAGAGTGAAGAAATGGTAAGTATATTGTAGGATGAATTTATTATTCTTTCCTTATTTAATTTATATTTTTGTAAAACACACTTAAGCTCAAATGAATGTAACAAGACAATTAGCAAAATACATAAGGATTTTAGGCACTAAGAAATGTTTTTTTAAATTTAAGTTACAGCTTATAATTTTTGTACCAGTTATTTAAATAACAGAATAAAAAGTGAAATATAACTTGAAAATTGTATACATTATAGATTTAGACATGAAGCTTCCGTTCAAATTAATGAATCTTTCAAAAGTTGTTTTGGAACAATAATTCGAAAATAATTGCATATTTAACCCAGATATTAATCAAATAAGTTAATGGAGAATAAATATTTCGTTAAAAACCAATTAAAGTTTTAAATTATCTAAAAATTGGAATAAAATTGAAATTATATTTTTCCGACTGGAAACAAGAAATGAAATGATATTAATTCACAAAAGTAATGCATAAAATTTCGAAAAATAAATAATTTCCTATTTGCTTGCTTTAGCAATAAATTAGACTGATTATTAATTACTTACTAAATGATAACTTATTATTTATGACACAAAAACAGTTTAATACAGCTTTTTTTTTCATAGATTTAATTTTAAAATCTTCTAATACTCATTTATAACGAATTAAATTAATAATATATTATCTAAGTTCTTATTTTTTGTAATTTTTTAGATCTGAAAAACACAAAACAAGTTCAAACTTTCCCTTATTCCACATACTTTTGATACAACATATTGATGTTTAAAAAGCCAGGAACAGAATTAAAATAATTACCATGTTATGTTTTATGTAATTACATAAACAGAGAAACATACGTTGAAAAAGGATTTTTTTAAATCTTATTAATAATTCATTCAAATGTAGGTTATAAAATGTCTTCTATAATTTACTAAATAAGATTATTACTATTTAATGCTAGTTAAGTTATGAGAAAAGGAACGATTAATAAAAGTATAAAGAACAAATTTAGTACAGAAATATAAAAAGTAATTATCTATATAAAAATCCAAAATTCCTTATGATTTTTTTCTAAACATGTATTTTTGAAATTGAAACTTCAACGTATGGAGGTAAATTGCAATTTCTTCTGCAAATTCTTGTTCTTTTTATATATTGGTATCGTTAATTATATGTTTGGCTTCATTGCCAGTTTTGAATTAGGCAATCTTTCATTTTATGCAAGGATATTCTATACTACTCTAACAGTTATGATAGTATTATAAGTCAAATATCATCATAACTATTACCGATATTTTTATTAAACCATTTCGCGAAAAATTTCAAAATAGCTAATGAGGTTTATAAATTCGTTTAAAATTTCTCACAAACATTTTTTTCTTTATCTTCCTTAGAGTAAAAAAAAAAAGACTTCATAAATTATTTTCGAAGCTAATGTGTGAAATATACTAAGGCAAAAATTTAGAGTGGAAAAAAAAAAACTTTTCTGAACTGAACAATAAATATTTTAGGACGTCTTGTAAATTTGTTATTTAATATATTTTTTCTTTCTTTTTAGAATGTATGAAGAGATTTAAGAGCTTCTAAGAACGTTTTACTTTTAATAATGGAAAGAATGAAAGTGATTGTATTGGAATAAAGATGAAATGTTTACATAATATCGTAAGAACTACCGGAACTTTAAATACATTTTTTTGAACAAATATTATTTGCGTAACTCGTATGCATTCAAATTTAAATAGATCTTACACAAATTATTCAATTTAAAAACACATATTTGATACGTAACTTTTAAAATAACATGAAACAAAGACATATACTTTATGAATATGCACGTTATGAATATACACTTAAAGATATGCACTTTATGTCATTCGTTTTTGTAGTGATTATAAAAATTTACTTTTAATCAAACGCGTACTCAAAAAGTAAAATAAAGGAATTCAAAAATATATAAATGAGGATGCAGTAAAAATATTTCCATTTATTCTTAGTTAAACTTTTTAGCAGCTATTATAATTATGAAACTATCATAACTTATCAGAAAATGTTTCGAAGATTTGGAATACATTAACAAATGTTGAGGTATTTCTAATACTCTTTGGAAAAGTTAACCAAATATGGAACAAAACCCAATCCTCAACATTATTGCCATAAAAAACTGCCAGCAATAAAGTAATTTTAACAGATTAGAATTAATGCCTATGTTATAAAATTTTTATAACGGAGTAATGTATTTAACAAAATCTAGCTTAGTAGTAGTAGCCTAAAGTAATAGTCTAGTAGTAGCTTGAATATAGTAACAAATGTAACACATATAATGTAGCGGATAAAACAAGATGTAGATAAATTGCTATAAATCTCAAAGGAAGGCAGACTTAGTGGGCCTTGACCTCGCGCACAATGTATAAATAAATAAATAATCATTAATAATAATGTTTGTGATATCATTGTTACTACAAAACAGTTACATGCATAACAGCTATAATAAATGTAAATATAAAGATAAAAATGTATTTGTTTGGGATTATATATATTTAAACTATATACAAGTTGGGATATCATTTTTGTTTTTTAAATAAATAATCAAACATCTTTTTTTATTATTTTCAAAGAGATCAAACGACTAAATGCATTTTTATTTCTTTATTAAGAAAATTGCATTAAAATCTTTGCATAAATGACACATTTTACTATATCAGATTTGTCTATTTCTAATTACTTTATAGGCAAAATTTGAAGTTAATATTTTAATATATTATGAACAGAATTTAGAGCTTTATTTAATTTTTACGTATACTTGAATTTATTTAATTTGATTAGATCAATTTTAAATAAATATAAGGTAAATAAAATTAATAATAAATACGATAATAAAATAAGATTAATAAATTTTATATAAACCTAAAACAAATGTATGAGCATAAGATATTTTAAAAGAAGATATATTGAAAGATAAAAGGATTCTCAATATCATATTGTTTTTCAGATGGATTTTCGGCTTTTAATGCATAATTTTTCAATTTAGTAGATTTGCATGCATTTGAGTACTATCTTATGAATACAGTTATTTTTATTACAGTTCCTTAGAAATATTTTCTATAATCCGTTAAAAAACGTTGCAACGTTAATCAGCACTTAAAAATGATTTTACATACATTTTTCAACAGCATATGTGATTGAAATATTGCATATCTGAAACAATATTTGTTTACTTTTTAAGAGATTATTATTATCTTCCAAGTTATAACTGTAAAGATGACTGATTAAATTATCCCCCTAAATATTGATATTTGTAAAAGCTTTTATTAAAATAAAGATAATAAATGTTAAAAAGTTTTCTTTCATTTGCTTATTTAGAATTATAATGTTAGATACTTCAAGAGAAAGTAGTAAAATTTTGGCTGTAAACAAATACAAAGACCTTTAATGAAACATTGATATCATTGATCATTTAATTTAAATAAGGTAACAAAAAATTCTTAATACATAAATAATTTTAAAAGTTATGTATTTTAAATTTTATTTAAAATATTAACAAGATTCTTTTTTAAATAATGTATATCTCCCATGGAAATTGCTATAGAACCAACTGCCAATATTTACTCACATATAAAATGAATAAGCTATCAATGAGAAATAATATTAACAATTATTTACCGATAATTAAATGAATTTCAAATTGGTATGGCAATCGCATACAATGCATGCTTCAATATTGTTCCACTAAATTCAAATGAACATTCGAAATTTAATTTTAATCTTTGTACAGTCTCCATTTATTTGGTGCTGCGATTATAAGCTTATGATTATCATAGTTAATTAAGAAATATGTGAAAATTTATAACGTAACAATAACAAAATCTGCAAACAATGTCTTAAATAATATCTGTGAAGCATCACTTAGGAAAAGAATTTGTCTTTTATTAAATAAATGAATTTCTTTCCTTTCATTTTATATTACTTTGAATATTTATCAGTTTTCTGTACGACATATATGTCGCTGTTGTATATACACTTATATGTTGACGTATGTATATGCCTATTTATGTTGACGACCTATTTGTACCCTATTTTAAGGCAAGATAATACTGAAAAGTGAAGGGAAAGGGGGAAGGGGGAATTTGTTTCTTTTTAAAAGAAAAGTCTTTTTTAGTTTTTCTTTGTCCCTTATTTTTTTTTTTATTTAAATATAATACCTTTAGTTCTACGTTAATAAAATTAATCTTCCAAGAATTAAGTTAGCAAAAATATATGCTTTTTTGATCAAATAATAAACAATACAAAATGAAAGACATGTTCGTAATTATTTTGAATTTATGATCTCTTTCACATTAACTTGATCATCATATAATTTGTTTATTTAAGGAAAGGAATCATGTTTCATCAAAGAAAACGCGACAACTTTCAGTTCAATTTAAAAAACAAAAGTATTTCATAAGTTGTTTTTTTTCATAAGAATTATTTATGATTCGAGATATATATAATTTGTCTTGCTCCTTACAAAACTCAATAAAATTTAATCGAGATGAAATAATATAACATGATAATAAAAATTATCATGATGACACATGATAATTTTTATACCCCAATTAAACAATTATTTATTCAAATTCCATCTACCTCTAATACTGTTTGGTTAATGCCTTGTATTTTTCTTTTTTTTTTTTAAGTCGAACACCAACAGAATCAAATTATGTAGATTAAAAACCTGACTCACCACGTCCATGAGCAGGGTCGGCCTTGCCAGCTGAACTTGAGCCCCAGGGGCAGGTGACACGGGCGACTGTCCACCGCAGATGCGTGGCTGTCCAGCGGGCAGCAGGTTCGGTGGCGACGGCGAAGAGACCGCCGTGGCATTGCCACCACCGCCACTGTCCGCGGAGGAGGTCGTGGTCGTCATGCGGAGAGCCGTCTTTGGAGAGCGACGGACAACCGCACAGGCACAACCACACGGAGATCAAGTGGAGAAAAAACTCTTTTGGAGGAGGAAAACCCGCACAACTCACGCACGCACGCACGTATGTACGTACGTACCTCCAACGCCGTTGTCACCGGTTGGAGAGAGAGACCAAGACAAGAAGGAGAAAAAGTACGACGGGGAGGGACTCGACCGTAGTGCACTGTAGCCACTCCCGTTTTTCACTCCTCCTTCTTCGGCGACATCCACCAGGGACCTTGACGTCACGCTTTTCGGACACTAAGCCGTGACGTCACGCCGAGGGGTGGCGATCACAGGTGAGCTCGAGCAATCAATCTTCGAGCAGCGGTGTCGCTCCAAACACAAACTGTCAACAAAGATCGCATGGCACGTTGGACAGCCCAGAGATTGAGCAATCACTGTGGAGGACAGACCATCTCCAATACCTGTCTTTGGGGAACTTGCTTTTATCAATAGAAAGAAGTTATTTAATCCATGGCATTGTTGGCAAATTGAATCTCTCTCATGTTTCTCCACATAAACACGGATCCATTTAATTCATCCCACTTATGGAAGCAATTAGAATTGGATTCTGCAACAAGGATGGAGGGGAGGATAAAATAACAATCTGCTTGGCAATTATTCTTACCACTGCTTGGAGGTTTCTCCCCCTCTGTCAGTATTTTGCGAATCGAATCATCTGCTCTCTCTCTCTCCGGTCTCTCTCTTATCCACGTGGTTTAAACCACGCGTGTTTCCCCTCACTGACTGTGATATAGCTTTCCAATGAAGGATCTGAGGGAGAGCGCGTTCTTCACCCACAAGCACACAGAGGAGCGAGAGAGGTTGGAGGAGGGTTGCCATAATTTGGCATGCTATCGCGGATTAGTTCCAATTTCTATCATATTGAATTCTTTTTTGGCGTGAGCCTTTATCTTCCTGAGTAGAAGGAGTTTTGAATTATAAAATTTTTTTAAATGTACTAGTTTATTTTCTGATATAATTTGCAGTTGTTAAGATTTCATAAATATAGAAAATATTTTTTATTTGTAATTTTAAAGTGAAAGAATAGGAATAGTTTTATGCATGTTAAAAAAAAAATGTGCGGTGAGATCATTATATTCAAATGAAGTAAAAGAACACAATTATTTTTCTGTAGGATATAATAAAACTAAGGTTATCAAGAACTATGTAATAGTTTTTGGAAACTTGTAGTTAAACTATTTTTAAATTACGACACATATCATTTGTAAGTTTTACTATTTCATTATGCCGCGGATACTGTACAGTTGATCCTCAAGAATGCTTCTTACAAGAATGTTTCTTGCACATTTGATTAGCTCCCTCATTAAATATCATGAATTAAGGAACAAACAACTACATAAAAAGTAATAATAAACTGATGAAAAAGTAAATTTAAAAATATATCCGAATTTTAATCTTCTTCCCTGTTCATTCTGTATCGGAGAGTAGAAATATATTATTAGTCTATTGTATTGTAGTAGTTTATTGTATTACAGAGTTGAATGAAACTGTGATGGAAAAGTTACTATGATTAATCGTATTAATAATACAGCAAAATAGGGAATTGCAAAACGGACTTTTCACGAAAAACAATAATAATAATTAATTAACCAGTTTTTTTTTTTTTTTTTTTTTTTTTTTTTTTTTTTGGTCCTATAGATACCAAATAATTTTTTAAATATAAACTATACATTTTTGTGAAAGTTATTCGATTTGTTTAAATAAGAAAGTTTCATTATTATTATTTCATTATTCCTTTTTTTTTTTTTTTTTTTTTTTTTTGCTCCCCGATACTAAAATGATGCCTTTGAATTAAAATATTTATTTAATTAAATGACTGCAATATTTTTCATGATATTTTCAAAAATCTTAAATTTCTATTAATTAGATTTTTGAATTTCATTTGTTTAATTTTAATTGTCTAAAAGAAGACATCGAATTAAAAATTATTTGAAAATGCTATTTTTTCCTTTTTAGCAATATTTAAATAATATTTGTTATTATTATTAGTTGATTATTATTATTAGTAAGAGACACATTCTTTTTATTATTAAATTGTGCACTAAAATCAACATTTTGTTTTAATATTATACTTTAATTTAAATGTTTTAATATTTTGAATAAAATAACAATTTTCCTCCAAGCAAAAATTATTTTCGCTTAGTTTTCCTAAAATAACTTTTAATCCGCTTTTCCTTAAAACAAAGAAACAAGAAAAGTCTTTTGGATAAATTAAATATATAATTATCAAACTTTTTGAATATTTTTTAAAGAATTTTTTCTCCTCTCTATACTGCTTTATTTGTTACATCCCTTTACAATTAGCAACTAATTGCAGCAACCAATATTACAACTTATTTCTATTTATTCACAATACATTTTTTACTCATTTCTATTTTCCTTATTAATTTCCTTACTAATTTTTTAGATTTATTGCTAATCTTTTATCAAATTGCAAGTAATTAACGACTGGTTACATACAATATATCCCAATTACAGTTCATCTCATTTTAACTACTTAAACTATTGTTCTTCTTATCTATTTAATAATTATATGTTCTCGAATGGCAAGAAAACTTTGTTAGTTCAATTAGTATACTGAAATCTACTGAACCAACTTCAACAGTGACAAAAAAAAAAAAAAAAATCGGTATTTTTTTCCTTCTTGTCACTATAAAAATTACAGTGACCTTCCATCATAAAATCGCAGTCATATGATATTTTTACCTAAGATTTTGACTGATTTCAAAGATGAAATTGATTTATGATTTCTAAGATTTTGATTTTGACTGATCTGTGATATGATTTTCAAAGAGATTGATTCAGCTGGGATCTTGACTTATCTATGATTTCGATGAGATTGATTTAGCTAGATTTTGGATTGATTCAGCTGGAATTTTTGACTTATCTATGATTTCGATGTGAAATGATTTTCAAAGAGATTGATTCAGCTGGAATTTTGACTTATCTATGATTTCGATGAAATTGATTTAGCTAAGATTTTGACTGATCTGTGATATGATTTTCAAAGAGATTGATTCAGCTGGAATTTTGACTTATCTATGATTTCGATGAAACTGATTTAGCTAGGATTTTGACTGATCTGTGATATGATTTTCAAAGAGATTGATTCAGCTGGAATTCGACTTTTCTATGATGTCTGAAATTGATTTAGCTAAATTTTGACATTTATATGATTTTCAAAGAAATCAGCTGGAATTTTGATAAGATTTTGACTGATCTGTGACATGATTTTCAAAGAGATTGATTCAGCTGGGATCCTGACTTATCTATGATTTCGATGTGATTGATTTAGCTAGGATTTTGGCTTTTTATCTATGATATGATTTTCCAAGAGATTGATTGAGCTAAGATTTAACTTATCTATAACATGATTTTAGACCTACCTATGAATTTGATGAGATTGATTGAGCTAGATTTTGACATATATGACATCATTTTCAACCTATCTATGAATTTGATATGAAGGATTCAACTAGAATTTTGACTTATCTATTATATGATTTTCGACTTATCTGCATTGTCAGTTGGTAAAATTTTTAAAAAAAACTAAAATTGATAAATATTATTTATTGTAAATCGGATATTATTAATTTGAAAATTACTTATCTATTTCAGCGAATTGAAAAAAAAAAAAAAAAAAAAAAAATTAACTGCTTAAAACTGATGCAATTCCTTATGGTATTAATTTAAAACCCAGCAAATTATGTTATAAAAAGTTTTCGTTTGAAAATGTACTTAACCTGCTTAATTAATAGTCATTTAAAAATAAGATTGATTACAAAATCTAAGTCAAAATGCCTCCCAGCAAAGTAGGAAATAAAGTTATTCGAAATAAAAGTATAAATAATAATATAAATTTATATTAGTTTCTATGTTTCCCATAATAACCGTTTGAGAAAATGAGCTGCAAAAAAAAAAAAAATTACCTTGCTTGTAAAAATGAAAGAAACATCCTAAATTTTTCGCCAAAATTCATTAATTTAAAAAAAGAGAAAAACCATGTACAGAAACAATATAAATTTAATGGACCACGAATTTCATTGTGGCTTAATTGAATTATAGCATCGGATTTTTCTATCAATCCAATAAATACAGAAGAAAAAAAAACATTACAGATAATTAAATTAAATGCAGAGAATTTATTCATATTTTTAGAAATAGATTCTATGAATAACTTACAGCCTCTTTTAGTTTGCTTTCTTATATTCTTTGCTTGAAAATGATTTTTTTAAAAGAAAATTAAAATTTTAAATTGCTTTATTTTTTTAAAAATTTCTCACTTTTTGATGAATTGTTCTTTTAAGGATCATATAGTTACGAGATAATTTGGAGATGAATTAAAGTTGATAATTTGTGAAACAAAAACAATTGAAAAATATTTTTATATTATCAACTGTAATTTTTATTAAGTATTCTTGAATTATGAAATACTTCCAATATTTACATCGAATTAATATATTGAATAGTTTAATTAATTAATTAGATTTTATTCTCAATTTGAGAATGATGTATTTTAGTCTTTTACATTTCTTACTATTACATGAACATATTTTTTTAATTAAATGAACTATAAAATTTCATTTTTATTTTTTATATTTTTTAATATAAAAAGATAATGCAATTCAGTACAAACAGTTTGAATTTTAGCAAAGCCAAGTTATATGCTTAAAGAAATTTAAAATTTTAATAAATTGTTAAATACTTATAGTTTTCAGATCAATTAATAACAATGAATATAGGGAAAAACACAAAAAAATGTATCATATTACAATTACTATATAAATTAATTTATTAGCAGTTGTATTGTAAGCAATTAAAAAATAACGATATTTCAATTCTAATACAATAACTCGTAGTTATGTCACGCATTTACTATACTGGTACGCCCCTGGCGTTACACGAAGTATATCATGCAGTGTCCTCTACATTGTACATTCATTTTAAGACCACGATTTTTAATGAACACACCCATGGATGGCATCTAAAGGGCCTACGGATTTATCGAGGTCATTCCTCTTAGCATAAGCAGAAACAAATAATATATATAAAAAAAAAAAAAAAAATTTAAAGTCAATCCCTACATTTTTCAATTCAGCTTCTATTAGCTCACACTCTCCCTATATATATCTTGTTTCAAATTTTCAATTGCTAATAAAATACTTTTTTTTTCATCCACTCAAGTTCAAATACTTTTTTTTTTTTTGAACTTGTAGTGGATGACACTTGATGTTAATACAGTTTTTTTTCAAATATTAATTCATTCATTAAATTTAATTAATCAATTTTAATTCTTTTAGATTTAAGTTGCATACATCTACCAAAAGATGGCACGAGATAAACTTAAAAAATGAATGAAAATTATTTATAAAGGACTTTCTGCAATATAGTGGAAAAAAAGTAGAAATTGACTTTAAAAAAAAAAAAAAAAAATTTATATTACTTGTTTTCACTATATTGCAGAAAGTTCTTTATAAATAATTTTCATACATTTTTTTAAGTTTATCTGGTGCCATCTATTGGTAGATATATGCAACTTAAATCTAAAAAAAAAAAAATTAATTAATTAAATTTAATTACTGAATTAATATTTGAAAAACTGTATTAACATCGAGTGTCATCCACTACAAGTTAAAAAAATGCATTTGAACTTGAGTGGATGAATAAAAAGTATTTTATTAACGATTGAAAATTTGAACAAGATATATGTATATAGGGAGAGTGTGAGCTAATAGAAGGAATTGATAAAAAGGAAAGAGGAGAAACTGCGGGGGAAAAAAAAAAATCGAAAACAAAAAATTGATATGGCTCTATTTTGGATCTAATGTTAAAGTTTTTTGACATCGTTGATTGGAATAATGTTGTTAGCAAATGCTGGCCAGTATCCCCCTTTAATCGTTATTCGCTAGTAATACTACTGATATGTAGCGGACTCAGCGTTACACAAAGTGCATCATGGAATGTCCCTTTACAATATACCTTCATTTTAAGACCACGGTTTGGAGAAAACACACTCGTGAATAGCATCTGGAGGGGCCTACGGATTAATCGAGGCCATTCTTCTTAGCATAAGCAGAAAATATTTGATCCAGCTTTACTTGCCGAGGTTTCGAATAGTAAACCCAACGCCATCAAGCAGCTTTTTCTCAAATTGCAATCGTAAAATAGTGGATTTGAAAATAATTACATCCTCAAACTACTCTCACTCGCTGAAAATTAATTTTTATTTATGATAACGTTATGTTAGTCTTTCTCGAGCTTTTTACGTTTTTGTTTCTTCTTTAATCAAATTCATTTTTTTCCTCCTTAAAAGAAAAAAAAAAAAAAAAATAACCGCAAACTATCCAAAGACATGTTATAATGAGATCCGATCTAATGAGAAGTTACAATCAAGTGTGCATTTTCGAAATGCAGTATGATATTAAATATGAAACTGATAACTGAAATGTTAATGTTTGAATTATAAAACGCACACACTTATTGCTTCAGCATCTTTTAATAGCTACTACTTTTACGGAGGTACTACTTTCCAACTATCAGTCGTCTTTTTCCGAATCAGTACAATCAATCAAGTGCAAATCGTGACAAGCAGAAAAATTCAATGCAAACATCTGGAATTTTTTTAAGTAGATTTCTATCAACATTAGATAAAATTATATCTTTCACTTTTATTATTTTTTCTTCGTCAGAAATCATCTAGCTTCTGTGTATTTAAAAAAATCATTTTTTTTATATTCAAAACTACATCCTTTTATCTGTGCTACAACTGCGGTTGTACTGTATTATATTGTTAATAAAAAAAAAAGTTTTAAATTTAGCGACAAAATTATATTCTTCTTTAAATTTCAATTGAAAAAAAAGGTAAACATACCATCAGTTTCACTAATGAAATAAAATATTTTAATGATTAACTATTTTTGTAGAAAAAAAATCAAACATATTATTTAATTATACCTTCAACCTTCTTCGATTTGTACCCATGTACTTAATGTACTTATCCTATGTACTTAAATGGTAAAAACCGAAATTACCTTTCCTGCCAGCCCAATATATTGTTTGGTACTAATAATATTCCTTTAGCTTATTAATATCCTGAATACTCTAGTATTGAATTAAAAATATTGTGTATTTTGCCCTTATGAAACAAAGTAAATAAAATATCAAATTCACTATGAAATTACTGATGAAAAAGAAGAGAAAAACAATTTAATGATGAAAAAGAGTTGAGAAGGAAAACGTAATATTTATATTTTTAGAAAGAATGCCTCAAGGATAACAAGTTTATGAATCACTGCAATAATGTATGCCGCGAACAGTCTATCAGAAGGATTTTCAAGTTAACTTCCTCATAGTCCTGTGAGAAAAACCCGGAAATCTTCCAGCAGGCAATTCCGACATTTTTATGCAAGATATTTAAAAGCATGCAATTACAGTAGCCATCGATAATTCATCTTTCTTAAAGCAGTGCCTGAACACACGCAGCATGCATATTTGTAATTCTTTCCTCCTTTTCTTTGCCTATCTTTTACATTATATTTTTCATTTGTTGTGGATCTTAAACACAACAAATGAAAGGTTCGAAATTTTATAAATCAAAATGTAAAGTATTTAATTGACTCATTAAATTTTTTTTTTTTTATTTCTAAAATGATAATTCGTATTTGAGAATTTATTCATTTACATATTTAAGAATTTCATTAAAAAAATAAAGGCATATCCAAGCATTTTCCTCCATCATTCAGTAATTAAATAGTTCAAATATGAATAATTAATATTTCTATTCTCCCTTTTCAATGTAAATATGAAAATTTTAATTGTGAATTGCATATTCTATACAAAAATTACATTTTTGTGTGAATAATTAGCAAGAGACATTCTAGCTTGTACAATTATAATCATCCTTTAAAAACTACGGTTTTTAATTCTCGTGAATTTTTACACGTGAGGATTACTGCTGATGATCAGATTTTTCATATATTCTTATTTATTGTTAAATTTAAATGCATATATAATTTTTTATTTTCTCGCGATAGTAAAGTGGTTTTTAATTACACTTTATTACGTATTTGAAGTTACTTAACATCTCAATGATATGCATTTCAAACCTTATTAAAAATTATTTGCTTTTAATGATATTAATCACAATACTATCCTGAGAGTGTCAATATTTAAAAAAAAAAAAAAACATTAGGGCGTCTAAAACATTACATTACATAAAACATCACAACACCTATGAAACTCCTGAACTTCTCATGAAATTGAACAAAATTTTCATTCGTGAAGGAATCCTTTAGGTATATTGTTTTAAGTAAATCATATTAAATAAATTGTTTCATTAAAGAGAAAATTTTGGTTTTGCCAGATTATAGCTTTTATTCAATTTTCTATGTATATATGTCAGATTAAAACACTCACTGTTTTCGTTTTCAACAGACTAATTATTTTATATAGAGTTACAGTGTGTGAGTTAAAGGAGGGGAGGGGGAGGGGGATATCGCAGAACGTAGAAATAGTAATTAAACCAATGGTAGACTAAGAGAAAATCCTTTGCCAAAATAAGTAATGTCGATACAAGATTCGATGTTTTTCCAAAACCATACCATGTCGGACCATATAGACCTTCCCTCCTTTAGTTTAACTTGCGAAAAAAAAAAAGTTTCGTTCCCTTTTTTTCCTATGTATCACGCATTTTTTATTGCTTGAAAGATTTAGTTAGACTTTTTGGGGGAAAAATTTTTAATTAGTAAATTGCTTGTTGAAAAATAAAGATGCTGTTTTACACGTCGACCTTTCCCCCTCCCCATTAAAATAACATATTAAAACTGTTATTTTTAGCATTTATTAATAATAATAATAATATTTTTGCAAAATTTAGCTTATTGTTTTAGAAATTTCAATTAATTGACATAATTATTAATCAATGTATAATTCCGAATGATAAATTATTGCACGACTATAAGTATTACACATAGTTAAAACACAAACATTTTCATATAACACAAACACGAAGATTCCTGGTGCGAAAAAAAAAAACGAAAAATGTCTTTAAAAAGGGGTAATTTAATTTAGTAATTTCGGGCCTGAATGGCAGAGTCGCTAGCGCTCTGGCGCTCGGTACTACAGGTTTCGGGTTCGAGTCCCGGCGGTGCCATGGTTGTTTGTAATGGTTCGGAATCCACTTTAAAAGTAGGTCCCGGTCTAATAGGATCGTAGAGCGTTGCGGGGGCATTGTTACTCCGCGTCCGTGGCTTATCTTCAAGTTACACGCGCCCCTGGGTAATGCAAAGTGAGTACGTCTCTGCAGCACTTGCCTTGAGGCATCCAAAGACCAAGCTGTCTGTGTTTGCCAGCTGCATTAGAAAGAAAAAAAAAAATTTAGTCATAAACATACAAAAAGTTCAGAGAAATAAGATATATTTCCTTTCCCTACTTTGGATTTTTCGTGTGCATTTTCAGAAGAAAAATAAAGTCACACAAAGTCACCTATTGCATCATGCCAAATAAGGGATTGTGGATTCGATCTGTTTTATGTAAAACAGAGAAAATGGATAAGGCGCGTCTACTTGTTTGCTCGGGACTGGACTTAACTTAATTTACAACAGAATGGTCATTTGTGTACTCTTTACTGAAGGGCCAGAGAAAATACGTCCTGATCACACGGGCTTTTATTATGGTGCTTCTAGCTTTTTAAATTTTTATCTTTAGAAAAAGTTAAATGTCCTTTTTTTTTATCTGCTTTTAAGGTCGTTTTTGTTAAGAATGTCTGGCCTTTACACTTTATAATTTTGTTTTATTTATATGTTCTTTTTGTGTTCTACGATAAGTGACCAAATTTGTTGTGGGTTGAGCTCTAATAAATGCTTAGCGCTCTGGCGTTCGGTACCACAGGTATCGGGTTCAAATCCCGTCTTTGCCCATGGTTGTTGTAGTGGTTCGAAATCCACTTTAAGCTGTAGGTCCCGGTCCTAATAGGATCGTAGAGCGCTGCAATGGCATTGTTACTCCGCGTCCGTGGCTTACCATCAAGTTACACGCGCCCCTGGGTAATGCAAAGTGAGTAACATCGGTGCAGCCCTTATGGCGAAAGATCACGGTCTATTTGCCAGCTGCATTAGAAGAAGAAGAAAAAAAAAAAGTTCTAATAAAACCATGAGTAGTAACAACAACAACATCATCATCATAATCAGCATCATGCAGTTTGTCTCTGAGCATCTGCAGTATAAAAAAAAAGGTATTTTATTAAAGAAATACGCAGGTAATTAAAACAAATATTACAATTTTCTTAAAAGAGCTAAGTTTCATTGTATGCACCAAAAGCAATTTAATAAAAACGCTGCCATAAATAGCGTATTAAAAAATTCGTTGTTTTCAAATTAATACCATTCCCTTTTTAGCAAAGATCGAGTTACGATCTTGCAGTTCCTGATATATAAAAAAAACAACGAAAAAGTTGAAGAAAGATGCAATTATGTTATCTGTGAAACAATTTAATACAACAGGATGTCCCTATCCAAATTTGAAAACCTGCTTCAGAAAATAGTTGTCTCTCTGAATCTTAAGCTAACGTTAATTCTATGAAAAAAAAAAAAAAAAAAAACTATAGACATAAATGCAAAGATTAAGAAGAAAAAAATTGGAAAACTTAGATCTATTCCCTTTAGCAAAAGAGGCATCATAAGATCAACAGCTCACACTATTCAAGTTCCCAAATCTGCATTTTCCAAATTTTGAAAAAAACGAAAATCCGTAAAACTAGGTAATCCATAAAAAGTGCAGTAAATGTTTAAAATGCACTAATGAAATAATTGAAAAATCCAAAAATGTATCAGCACGAATAAAAATGAGTAATATTTTTAATTTAATCTTGTTTTTCCGTAATAAATGTCACGTTCTACATTTATTTTCTTTTTGTTACAATTACAGAGGACAGAAGGAGTTTTTAATATTTAAGTCCAAAATTCTTTAGTACTATTCTATTTTATTTTATGATCCGTTGTTAAAATATGTTACTAGGATGTCATTATTGTTTTACTGTAACATCACTATCCAACGCACCACCTTTAAATTAGATGAACTTATATATATACATATATATTCAATTTAATATTTTTCTTTGTTAAACTATAATCAGAATGCTTTTTTATAATTCACATGCATGATATTTTTAGCTAATAATTCTGATATGAAATTATTTCAATCGATAATGATACGATTTTTTTCTTTTTATATGCTTTACTGATGGGTGTTTCCTGAAAAATTTAACTTCCATAACAAGTATTATGACTGTAATAAACTTAGATATATGTACACTCATATCAATAGTCATTTTAATTTATTAGAAAAAATTAAAAACTATTACAAGCAATGAAACATTTTCCTATTCAAGCAATCCAAACAATGAAACATTTTCATTTAATATTCAATACAAAAAGAATATCTTTTACTGTCAGATATTAAATTATCACTATATTAAAAAAAAAGAAAAAAATATCATTCATTACCTAATAAACATCTTAAAAATTAGATTACTATTTCTAAAAATAATAATTGAAATTCCCAATTATCGCATAAAGATACTTAAAAATCCTAAAACTGATACAAATATTCCAAAGCTGAAAATTTCTACATTATCAAAGTATTGACTTCTGTTAACAAGTTAGTTAAACGGCAAGCTAATGCAGAAAGAGAAGGCATTCACGATATGCTTTTATCGAACAAGGTACAAAACAAAATCATCTGGGAATACGGAGTAATTTTTATGAATTAAAATAATGATTAATATTTTGTAAAAATAGTTAAGTATTATTTTTAGTATTTGCTTAAACATATAAAATAATTTAAAATCGTCATTCTTGTATTAAAATCTCTATCAATTTTTCTGCATCTTAATGAAATGCTTATTCATACTATTTTTATCGGAAAATATATGTTTAAAAATTAGTTATTTATTTTTGAATAAATTTTATTCAATTGCCCTTGTTCCTCTTATGTGTTGAATTCATCTGGAGAAATTTGCAGATAAAATTTTTATTTTCCTCAATTATATAACATGCTATGAATAAATACGTTTTTCGTTGCTTTATGGTTAAAATAATAAAGCTGTTATTGTTATTCTTTAGGGATTTTTTTAAAACTATTTTATTAATTTTGCTGTCTCTTATTTACAACATGAAATAAAAATCTCTGTAAACTAATGTCTATTTTAAGCCGAAATTGTATCACACTAAAATAAGCGGAATGTCTCCAAAGAAATATTTTTGCCAAAAGAAGCAAATATAGATTGAATTGCAGAATGAACTAATGCTTTGGTTCAAACAAAAACTTAAAGACTATTATTCAATTACATTAATTTAGTCTATCTTAAGGGAAAATTGTTCACCACACTAAAATAAGCGAAATGTCTTCAAAGAAATATTTACATTTTTATCAAAGGAAGCAAATATCTTGTGAATTACAAAAGAAACTAATATTTTTCATAAAAATTATTATTAATTAAAATATTAAGCAAAAATTTAAAAATTATTATGTAAGACTATTATTCAACTTCATTAATTTAAAGTCAAAATTGTTCATCACACTAAAATAAGCGGAATGTCTTCAAAGAAATATTTAGATTTTTGCCAAACGAAGCAAATATAGAATGAATTGCAAAAATAAACTAATATTTTTAGTTCAAGCCAAAATTTAAAGACTTTTATGGGAGACTATTATTCGACTACATTAATTTCACTATTATAACAAGAAATGTTACTATTAACTAGAAAAGGAATAAAATTCTGAAAAAGTAAGACGACATTAAGTAAGACTAATTAATTACTACATGTAAGACTACATTAATTCAACAACTTTTATTCAACTACATTAATTTAGTCTATCTTAAGGGAAATTGTTCATCCCACTAAAATAAGCAGAATGTCTTCAAAGAATATTTTTGCCAAAGGAAGCAAATATAGAGTGAATTACAAAAGGAATTAAAGTTTTTCGTTTAAACAAAAATTTAAAAACTATCCGGTGTGACTATTATTCAACTACATTATTAACTAGAAAAGGAATAAAATTCTGAAAAATAAATTCAATAAAGTGGTCAGAGAAAATTCATTTCTACCAAGTACTAAAATATCAATAACAGCATCTGAAAAATAAATTAATAATACTAGTAGCACTCGAAAGTCGAGTTATGTCTTTCAGCTGTTCCTTAACACAATCACTGCAACATCGCTACAAGCGAAGGAACAATTAAATAACACGAATTCCCAGCTGCACGAGATAACCGCCGAATCACCCCGAAGCCCCCGAACCCATTGTCCTTTTTTAAACGAGGCGCGGGAACCTGATAAGCTGTTCTCTAATCAGCAGTGATAAAAAAGAGAGAAAAAAAGTTCGGGGCATCTCGGATAGCTGGGCGGAGCCAACACCTGGTCTCTTACCTGCACGAGTTCGCCCAATAAACAACGAGAGGTGACCCCGCCTCCCTTCGCGACCGACGACACCACGTGACACTTCACAGCGACACAGTGTCGTTCTTGTCGCGGCGTTTGCTCTTCGGCGTCCTATCAGGTTCCTCATTTCAGAGCCACTCGAGAGGAACGGCGCTCAGTAATTGGTCTCTCCTCGATACACTGCTGAGGATACCGCAAAAGAGCTACGATTCATTTTTGGTATAGATTATAAATAATATATATATATATATCTTACATGCAACATAATGTTTGTGAAAGTGTACTAAAGAATTTTAATTAATCTAGATTTTTTTACTTTAAAATTTCCCCCTTGTATGAAATAAATCTTTTATTAAGTTTTCAATAAAAGGTGGATATATCTCTTAATTTTCATTTGTTAAAATTATTAATAAACGGATAAGGTTAAAAAATGGATAAAGGTTCAATAGATGAGGTGGATGGATAATGGAGAAAATTAAAAATGGATGATTAATTTAAAAAATGCATAAGGTTCCTCCTCTGCCTAGATAAGAGAAGGCTGACAAAATAGATAAATAAAATTAGAGCTAAAATAAACTCATAAAATTCTCCTCTTTGATTGTGTGGCCTGATGGCCAATTGGCTAACGCTCTGGCCTTTGTTATCACAGGATTCAGGTTCGAATCCTGGCGACGGCATGGATGTTTGTTAAGGGTTCGGAATCCACGTTTAAAATCTAGGTCCCGGTCTAAGTATCCTAAAGTGTGCACAACATGACCGTAGAGCGACAACCCAAACAATACCAATCCGCCTTCCTATTAAACTAAATATTGCTATAATATTTATGCCTATTTTAGCTTTATTTTTTGTAAACATTTATGTATAACAGCTTTTTATTTAGAATTATATAACTTGACTAATATTTAGAATTTTATAATTCTAATATTAGTCAAGTTATTGTATAATAATATAATATAACCGAAACCTCTTTGATTGCTGTTAAAAAAATGTAATTAATAAGTAGAACAGTTTATTATGAGATGAAACAATAAAAAGAAAGTAATCTGCGAGGTTTTGGTTCGAGTTTAAACAAAGCACTTTCGCAGTAGCTTCACGTTTTTATCTCGAAGCTGGAGAAGCATTGCTTTAAGTCATTGCCTATTGAAATATTATGCCACACATATATATAAATTTAATTAAAACAAAAGAGAATGGTAATAGAAATAAAGTAAGAATAAGTTAAAAAAAAAAAAAAAAAGAAATTGAGAATTTAAAAACATTTATAAGTAATGTGAAAAAACTAGTAATTGTTTTTTTCTTTCTTTCTAATGCAGCTGGCAAACACAGACACCTTGATGTTGGATGCCTTAAGGCAAGTGCTGCACAGACGTACTCACTTTGCATTACCCAGGGGGCGCGTGTAACTTGAAGATAAGCCACGGACGCGGAGTAACAATGCCCCCGCAACGCCCTACGATCTTATTAGACCGGGACCTACATTTTAAAGTGGATTCCGAACCACTACAAACAACCATGTCACCGCCGGGACTCGAACCCGAAACCTGTGGTGCCGAGCGCCAGAGCGCTAGCCACTCGGCCATTCAGGTCCTAAAAACTAGTAATTGTAATTTATTTATATTTTCATTAATTTCACTGAAGTTCGTCGTAATGATCATCATCATTTTATTGAATTATTTACTAAAATATTTTCATTAAATTAAATGAAAAATTATTATTGTTATTTTTTTTATTTTTTACTTAAATTGACTGAAAGGCCTCTAAGGAACATTTAATCATAAAACAAACATTCATTTTTGTGACTAATAAATTTTCTAATTTATTTATTTCTAAGTTTTCATATTTAATTAAACTTGAGTTTTCATAACTTTTATTTCAATCAGTAACATTATCTTTAAGCATTTTCAATCAGCTCTGTTGTTGATGTGTAGAAATTTTTTTTTTTTGATATTACTAAGTTTTTACTAACCCTTTAAGTTCACAAATTCCTATTTACTTGTCAGCAATGTTTAGCAATAAATATAATATTTGATTTATCAATATATGTTTATCAATCATATATTATTTGATTTATCAAATGATAATAATACTAAATCGTGTTTTAGTATTATTATCATCATTATTTAAATATTTTCCTTATATATATAATTGAATAAAAATCTATTAAATTTCGTTATTGATTAAGCAAAATAAAGTATATTACATTAGTTTATAAATTAAGACATAAGAAAAACAAATTTCAAAGTTTTGTATTTTTCGCTTGCATGCAAAAGCGTTATAATGTGTCGAGGTTGCACGAATTCTAAGAAAAACACCCGAGATGTTTATATTAAAATTGCAGATAGTTAAATATTTTTCGTTTATTTTACTTCATACGATAACGTTTGATTTTTCTATATATATTTTCTATATATATATATATATTATATGATTTTTTTGCACAAATTTTTTTTAATATCAAAAATTGTTTAGTAATGGATAATTAGTACTAAATTATTGATGTCGAGGTAAATAGCTCATTTTCGCCACAAAAGATTACACAAATAACTGTCTAAAATGCCAATCTTAAAATTTGTAAAAACTAACCAGCATTTGTTTGTACAAAATATTTCCTTACCAGTTTTCAAAATCAGTTGTATTAAATCTGCTAACTACACGGTTATCAGATGCAATACAATTGATTGTTGTAGAAAAGACTTTCTACAACAAAGAGCGTAAATAGCAAATGCCATAAAAGGCAGTTAAAAGATTGAACAGCCTTAATAATAACATATAACCATAACAACATATTATTTAATCAATAACTTATATAACACTTTTTCATCTTGATACAAAGTAATATAGCATACTATTCTAAATAATTTTATTATATATAATATAATAATAACTTTATACATATTATTTCATCTGTTATATAACTTATTTTATACAATGTAAAAAAAAAAAAAATTCTTTATATAAAATATATAAAGAATTATACCTTAATTATTTATTTATGTGGGGTTTTTTTTTTTTTTTTTTTTACATAAATGGCATAACAGGCAGTTAAAAGATTGAATGCCTTAATAACAACATATAACCATAATAATATTATTTAATCAACAACCTATAAAATACAATTTTTTTTTTTATACAAAGCAATATAACATACAATTCAAAATAATTTTTATTAAATGTATTGAATATAATAATAATTTTATGTATATTATTTTATTTTTTATAACATATTTTATATAACTTGCATGTTAATTCATTATATATTTTTTATATAATTGCGTTTTTATAATAATAACTATAATAATAGTGCACTAATAGTATAATAGAGTGCAAAGAATCAATTTTAATTTTTGTATTTAGATACTTAAATGCTTATTCTTGTTGCATTTACTTAAAAAAGAACCGTAAAACTTTATGAAACACTTATAAACTCAAAAACAGTTTCTGTATATTTTTAACCTTTCCCTCTTCGTTCACAATTTTCTTCAGTTGACTGACTTTGGGAAAAGTCAGTTCAGTTGACACAGAAGTAAAAACACGCTACACAAAAAAGAAGCACCAAGTAATACGCGAGGGAAAGAAAAACATAATTTCACCATCACTTCATCCGCAGGGAAAAAAATTACCCCCATTTTACAAATAATTTTCCCCACCTCTATAGAAAAGAAAACCCAAAGCAAGCACTTTGTCGCAAATTGAGCTCCCTGTCCCCGTCATCCCTCCCCATGAAATGGGATTTAGGGGAGTTAAAATCGAACAATGCTGGGCGTTGGAATGTTTGTTCGGGTCTCAACGACAACTACTTTAGGACTCCATTGTCAAGAATAAAAAAATACGGATCCCATGTACGAGCGGTGCTTTTGGCAGGCTCTGGGGATGTTTTAAAAGCCGCAAATTGACCTTTTTGGCTCCTTCAATTCGACGAGGAGCGACTACAGTGATTGCTTCTCCTCAGAGAATTGGCGATTTTATATTTTTTTTTTTTATATTCTGCGCCAATGTAGTTGCCAAATATTAAACTAAATTTATTTAGTGACATTAAAATTAAATTAATGTCACTAAATATACTATTTTAACACTATTTAAATTAATTTATTTAAATAGTATTATTTATTACTGTTTAAACTTTTATTACTATTTAAATTAATAAGGTGGATATCTTGTAACCTCAAATGATAAATTCTTGAAATGTTATTTTTATCATAACTCTGTAAATCTATATAAAGAACTTACTTATGATATCATGGAAAGAATAATTAAAAGTCTTACATAATATATTATATATATATATATTTTTTTTTTTATAGATATAAAAATACGAATGTCATATACGAACGGTGCTTTTGGCAAGCTCTGGGGATGTTTAAAAACCGCAAATTAACTTTTTGGCTTCTTCAATTCGACGAGAAGTGACTACGGTGATTGCTTCTCCTCAGGGAATTGGCGATTTTATATTTTTTTTATATCCTGTGCTAATATTTGGCATCTCTATTGGCGAAACTAAATATATGTAGTGACATTAAAATTCTTTTATTGACATTTAAATTAATAGAATGGATATATTGTTACCTTAAATGATAAATTCTTGAAATTTGTTTTTATCATAGCTCTGTAAATATATATAAATAACTTATTTATAACATGGAAGGATAATTAAAAATTTTGCATAATATATATATTTTTTTATTAGAGATATAAAAATACAGATCCCATATACTTTTTGTCTTACACTCATGTCCATAAATGATAAATTCAGGCAAAGAAAGAGACAGAAGCAAAACAAATTTGATTTATTTGTAAAGTCTATTTATTAAACCATAACTCTGTAAAATCTATATAAATAACTTACTTATGATATCATGGAAAGGATAATTAAAAAGTCTTACATAATATATTATATTTTTTTCATTATAGATATAAAAAATACGAATGTCATATACGAGCGGTGCTTTTGGCCAATCCATACGAGGCTCTGGGGATGTTTAAAAGCCGCAAATTGACCTTTTGGCTTCTTCAATTCGACGAGGGTGACTTACGGTGATTGCTTCTCCTCAGGGAATTGGCGATTTTATATTTTTTATATATCCTGTCGCCAATAGAGATGCCAAATATTAGCAAACTAAATATATGTAGTGACATTAAAATTGACTTTTATTGCGATTTAAATTAATAGAATGGATATATTGTTACCATAAATGATAAATTCTTGAAATTTGTTTTTATCATAGCTCTGTAAATATACATAAATAACTTATTTATAATAATCATGGAAGGGATAATTAAAATGCGGTGTTGCATAATATATATATATTTTTTTATTATAGATATAAAAAATTTGCAGATCCCATATACGAGCGGTGGTTTTAGCAATCTTATTATTGTATATATATTTTTTATATATTTCTTATATATTTTTTTAGTGATATAATATATATTTATTATATAATAGATACCTACTAATTAATGTACATTTAATAATTTGTATTAATAAAAATTATATTTCAGTAGAACACTTTAATAATTTTAAATGTGTGACTTTATAATTTGAGTTAAATTTCTTCAAAAAACGAGTGTAATACTTTTACTCACAAAATGTTTAATACACAAATAAGTAAATTAAACATTCAGTACTGTTTTTCACAAAAAAAATTAGTAGTTGTTTTTATCAAAATTTAGAATTTAGGAAATACTATGAATTTATTTGAAGAAAACATTAACGCATCTTTATAATTTAAAAAAAAAATTATATAATTTTAAAATATATATTCTTATATTTGTATTTTTATAGTTTTAAATGTTTTTCATGTGAACTTTGTTGATGTGTTTACTGTGTATTTTATTACAAGATTTTTTTTTTTTTTTAAATAAAAGATATAAACAAGTTATTATATTTAAATTTAATTCCAGCACTCCAATAAATATAATGTAATTCCTAACCCCAATAAACTGCACCATATTGTATTCTGCATCCCAATCTTCATCATAGAAATTCTTTCTTTTGGTTTTAATTGTATTGTTTGCCAAAGGAATTTGAATTTTATTAATAAAAAAAAATAAAAATAAAAATAAAAATAAAAAGGAAAGCTATATATTTTTCAAATGAAAAGAAATAGATTTTATTTTCCTTTTAAAAAAAATAATTAAAAATATTTTTTGATCTAATTTATTTTCTGCATTTAATTATTTGTTAGAAAACAATGCATATTAAAAATCATTTTTAAAAAGAAATAATTCATATCTTTAAAGTATTAATAAACTAACCAACTTCTTTACATATAAACGACCATTGGCGCAATTATTTCTGCTACAATTATTATTTGGCAAAAACATTTTTCTCACACAAGCTCTATCATAGTTATTTTAATTTATGTATGTAATTAAATTTGAAAATTTTCTGAAACTACGATTAATTCAAATGAGTCAAGGTTTAAAGCTTAAAATCATTAAAATGATATTTATTTAAAACAAATTAAAAAGAAATCTCGTTAATATTATTTGCTCATTTCTTTATAATTTACTTTTGAATAACAATTTTATAAAACAAATATTTGCTCATTTTTCTTTCAATGTCTTACATTATTGATATTATTTATTTTCATTTTAAATGTTAGTTCTCAAATTTGTGTTTTATATTTAATTTTTAGTAATTTTTTTTTTTTTTAAAAGTTAATCTAATTTTCAAGAACATCAATTCTACACACCATCATCATCATTTCTTCTTCTTCTTTTGAACCATAAAATTAGTTTTAAGATTTTCTATAAATAAATTTGTAAATTTTAGAAAGGAAATACATGTGTAAAGATAAAAATATAAAAGGAAATTTTAAATACTTAGCATACATTTCTTTAAAAAAATGATTCTATTACACTAATAATAATGTAAAATACCAAATGAAATAAAAAGTCACAAATAAAAATCCGAAAATTTTAAAAATATTGACAAATCTAAAAAGCAATTCAAAATACCAGAACTAAATTCACTAAACATGTAAACAATAGAAAGGAAATTGAAAAAATTATGTAATTTTAATAGCATTTCTTAAATTTTTTAAATATATGAATGCAGCTACGTAAAAAAAAAAAGCATTCTAGAGAGACAATCTTCATTCTAGTAAATTAAAAACAAGACTGCATAAAATAATACACAGAAAAATATAATTAATGAATAATTTCTTCAGTAATAATAGTAATTTTTAACAATTTTCCCCGAAAATAACTTATTTTTTACACCACTTATCATTCAGTAACCGGCCAACCATTCAAAACAACCAAAAAATAAACAAAAACAACAACAACAACAAAATAGGACAATTTTTAAAAAAAATATTCTTTAGAATATGTTTTTAAGCAAACAATATATTGTTAACTCTGTGTTTATTTTTAGCAATTTTAATAATTTTTAATGTTAACTATTTTTCCTTCTTTCTTATTAAATATATTACTAAAATAATTTTTTTAATACATTAGTTTAATAATTACTCTGAATTATTTGAATTGAGACAATATTCTGTGTAAAATATACCATAAAAATGAATTAAAGAACAAAAAATTTTCTAAACAATCCTTAATTGTTAATTTTTATGGGAATACTATCTTGCATTTTGAAATACTTTTCAAATCTTGACACGTAAACATAAGCTTTAGTGAAAATATGCCGGATAATAACAAAAAATATCCAGTTGTTTAGGAAAACAACATGCGCTTTGTCACAGTTTGAAAATTAATAACAGTTTATTTATCATATATAATTATTGTTTATTAATTAATTTATTTATTATATATATATATATATATATATATATATATATAGGGGCTATAAGGCCGATGAATAGCTCTCTCGCTGTGCCGCAGATTTCGGTTCCCGGATGCCATGGATGTTTGTAGTGGTTCGGAATTCACTTTAAACCATATGTCCCGGTCTAATATGGTTGTAGAGCGTAGGGCTGACTCTCTATCCCATGAGAAGAAAACATCTCATGTTTCGGAATCTGACAGTAAGCAGACGGCGTACAATGGGGCTGCTGCGCCATTGAAGATGTATTATATATATGATATATCGAGTTTATTACAAAAGAGGATTAATCGGTATTCTTTCATCAACGTGATAACTTTTAAAAATAAATATAAGCTTTATAAGTAGACGTATACTTTATTTACTTTTTATCTAATCGTCAAATTAGTTCTGATTGCCAATTCCTTTAAAAGCCTAGTTTAACATTAAATAATTCTTATTCACGTTACAAAATGAAACATTTGTTAACAGCAACAAAAAAGTAACAGTCTTTCATTAAAAAAAAAAAAAAAAATGGTCAATATCTCTCGGTTAATTTTTTTTCCCGAAGTAGTTAAAAAAAAAAATTTTTAAAAATCTACACATTACAATTAAATTACATTTTCTAAAAAATAATATTGTGTTTAATTGATGTTAAACATATCTAAATAACTTGAAACATGTGATATTGTAAATAATTTGAAATGAAATTTGGTGAAATATTTAAATAAAAGAAACCGAAACTCTCTCTACTTAAATTATCAGCGTCCATACATTTATTCCTTATAATATACATTATAACATATCTTCTTGAAAATTATTATACGATGATTGTATAGTATATAAAACATAATGAAAACTGAAATATGCATTAAAACGAAAAATCTAATTGAAATGAATTAAAAGTTCTGCTTTATAATTAACATTACCTTTATAATAGCAAGTAGCATATAAAAGTCAGATAAATTCAATTATAGAGTGAAAATAATTTTCAGATTAATTATTCCATCATATTGCACACATTACAAATACACTCACAAAAATAGTTTTAATTTAAAATGAGAACAAAATCCAAGATAATGCAAAATAAAGTTTTGAAAAAAATAACATCAGCAATTTGACGCCAAGTTAACCACTCATGGCAAAACTTCCCTTGTCGTTCTATGTCAGCTATAAATGCAACACGTGCTACCACAAGGCGTTAAGAAGCCAAGACCTGACTCTTTAACTGACACTAAATGCTTCCTTTCTTTCCTCCGCCACCCCCCAATGCCCCTTGTGTCCACAAAGCAACGACAATCGACCTGCTTTTTTTCGAACGTTATTTTTAAGCTCTCAATCGCAGTGGACTGCGAAACACATTGGATGGCTTTTAACCTGTCTAACCTGGGCTTCCCGTCACTCTGTTTGATTGGAAACAACAAGGCGAGGAGAAAATTGCACTTTTAAAAGCAGTTTGGGGTCCTCCTGCGTTATTTGACCGACTGATCAGGACCTAAATGGGACTGACGCAGTCAAGTAGTAGAGACCGACAGGTGGAATTTTTAACATTAATTAGTGGTTGGGTAATGGTCCATTAAGCTTTTCCCACACTTCTAGTTTGAAGTGTCTGGTTTCAAGCAATTAAGACGCATGTCACCGTGTAAGCCATCAATTTTGATTTCCATAAAAAAAATATGTCATGTGATTTTATTAAAGTAACAAGGACATATGTGTTCTAGTTAGTAAATCTATGATAACAATGAATTATTTTCAATAAATTAAAATGTCTTAGTTGAATTTTTTTGTGCTAAAAATAGTGCCAGTGCTTGTTTGACAGAGTAATCAAATCTTAAAAAACTGTGGCATTTAATAAATTACAGAGAAACTGTGACCGACAGGTGGAATTTTTAACATTAATTAGTGGTTATGAAAATGGTCCATAAAAGCTTTTCCCACACTTTTAGTTTGAAGTGTCTGGTTTCAAGCAATTAAGACGCATGTCACCGTGTAAAACAACAATTTTGATTTCCATAAAAAAAAAATATCTCTTGCGACTTTATTAAAAAAAAAGGACATATGTTTTCTAGTTAGTAAATCTATGATAACAATAGATTTTATTTGTTATTATTATAATAATATTTGTAACATTATATTACAAAAATTTACAAACTTACAAAATTACAAACTAATTACGTATTTGTAACGTTATGTTGTGTTATTAAAAAATTTTACAAATATTTATAAATTTTAATTTTTAATAAATTAATTTCAATAAATTATTTTTGAATAAATTTAATAATGAGGTTTTGCTGCTTAAAAAGTAATTATCAAAAAAATCTGGAAAAGATTTAAATTGATTTAAAAAAATAATGAAAAAAGATTTAAACATTTAATAGAATCGTTACTGTCTTATTTTGCAAACATAAGTAATTTGATTTACACTACAGTATAGAAATTTGTCCCTGACAATTGTTACAACATGTCTTATCGAAAAGGTATAATTAAAAATATATGAGGGGAGGTAGAGGGAAATAAAGAATCCAAATCACAATGAACCTAAATTGCAAGACTTAAACAAATGACGAAATTCAAATATTATTTATCCTTATTAGGAAATGTTTGAAATTAAAATCCTATAGACAGTATTTTCAAGAAATTTGTAAATTTAATAAACAAACATTCAATATTTGATATTTATTATTAAATTTAATAAATAAAAAAAAATATATATGCGGATGAATTAAAGGCTACTGATGAATTTAACATGATTTCTAAAATATGCGTATTTTTTACGTTAAAAATGGAAGAATTATCACATAAATTGCAGTTGTAATTCTTAAAATTAATGTTATTAAGAGACATAATATTTAAAAAAATATATATAAAAAAATAGAAGATTTCCTATGTCAAAAATAGAAGTAATATGAAAATATTTAATCCACATTTTACAATAGAAAAAAAAAATATTTAATCCACCAATACAGGGCGATTTGTAATGACAAAAAGTTACAGCATGTTGTACTAAACTAGCTACAATTCAGTCCGAAAGTCCCCTACTATTTCCATATCTATTAAAATTTTTTAAACGATAAAAAATATTTTTATAATATTTTTTTTTGAGGAAACTACTTTCATTTGTACGATTTCGTTGAAACAAATTGTGTGACAAATTTTCCTTTTATGCATAATAAACAAATCAAATAGGAGAATAGATTTAACCCATGGTAAAAATTATGTTTTAATCTTATCTCCTAAACAATATTATCCAGAATATTTTGAATATTTTAAAACAAACTTCCCTGTCAAATTGAAACCAACCACTGATGAAATTTCACAAATTTTTCCTTCACATCTCAAAAATCACTTCCCTCTTTATGATTATGTGTCCTCATCCAAATAAAATTCAACCTGCACCCTTCCACCAAAAGCATGAGCACTTTCAACACAACGTCATCGGTGCTCAAACAAAATATCCCCAGTTGGCAAAATGAGAATTCTACGTTATTCATGATTAATAGTCTAACTCCCTTGGCAAATCCCCCTCCATCCCTACCCCTCCTTTTCATAGAAGAGGGGAAAAAAAATGTGCGTCCGAAAGATTGGTAAGACACAGAGAGGTATGGAAAGAATATAGATTGATAGGGAAGAGGATCATCTGCATCCCTGATTGTGGAACGACCTCGTGACAGTTTTCTGCAAGAGTAGAGGTAACATCGCCAGTCTTTGCAATTCCTGGATGGATTAAAAAATAGCATCTCGTCGTGTGTACAGCCATCATATGGCACGTGAAAAGAAACGTAAAGATTGGACGTGATGTGGGGGTTTGGGGGGTGGGGGAAGGAATAACAAAATACATCGAAAAGTTGGAGGGGAGAGAGAGGTTAGAGAGTTCTGTTTATCACCACTAATCAGTGGCGGCCTGTAGTAATTTCGTATAGGCTGCAGGAAAGGGGCATGCAATAGAAGGATTCTGTCATTGAATCAAGGGCCAGAGGTTCTCCTCATTTATAACCCCGGAAAACAATGACGGAATCCGAGCAGCAGCTGTTCCCATTATCGAACAGTACTCTCTCGACGAATTTCGAAGGCACGAACAGATTTTTCGAACGAGGAAAGGTATGAGAGGGGAAGGGGAATGGAATCAAAATACGTGTGGGGGTATGGGGAACTAGAAAATTCAGTTGGGGGGACTGGAGGGTGGAGAGAAGATTCATAAAAGCAACATGGCTTCCGGTGAAGATGCGAAAGGCACTTCGAGACTTCTCTCCTCTTGCTCTTACAATGATGTCGGAAGAAAAGAAATCCCGGAAGGAACAAATAAAAAGAAAGGATATTCCTTCAGCGGATTCCATTCGCTTCTGATATCTCGTTGAAGTAGGAATGGAGTCATGAGATGCAACATATGGGAATGCAAATAGCAATATTACATGTTGCGGAGGGTAAAAATGATTGTGAAAGGAAAAAAATTAAGGCTGTTAGCAATGTA